>JACEIK010008258.1:50274-64643 GCA_018107945.1 Datura stramonium
TATCGCTGCACAGATAGCTGCTTTGCAGAATCATCTCAACGACTAAGAATTTCTGGAGAAAATCCCTGAGAAAATTCTGAGAAGACAACGTCTACCCTAGCTTCTACTTGGAACTTCTTGTATGTTCTATGCTTATGCTTGAGGGAAGGAGGGTACATGAAGGCGAAAAGGTCATTCTACCCCTTCAACTTCCTCCTAAACGAGCCCAAAATGGCGGGGTTTCAATATTAAAAGGGTAGGAAATTA
Source organism: Datura stramonium (assembly GCA_018107945.1). Taxonomy (NCBI): domain Eukaryota; kingdom Viridiplantae; phylum Streptophyta; class Magnoliopsida; order Solanales; family Solanaceae; genus Datura; species Datura stramonium. The sequence goes on from JACEIK010008258.1 coordinate 50,521, forward strand.
CCAACATACCCCTAGAAGGAACTGAAAACTAGCCGACACTAAACAACGGGCCTCAGAACAGGTCGTTAGTTGGACCCATGACCGTTGGAACCCACCTTTGGTTCTGGGTCCAAAAACCATGCCTACTGGAAATGAACTGCGGGAGGGTACCATGGTCCGTTGGAAGAACGGACGGGTCGTTGGTACATCTCGTTAGTACTGGTAGGAAATCTGGGCCTTGAGGCAATGATCAACACAACGACTCATTGGTAGGACCAACGGGTTATTGCATCGCCTCGTGCTCTACACTATTAGGGCCTGAGACTAGGCGACGGGTGGTAGCAACGGCTTATTGGTAGGAACCACGAGCCATTGGTTCCTCTCATTGCCTTAGGGAAAGGTCTTCTAGGATTTTGAACATCGGATCCAACGGACGATAGGACGGCTCGTTAGTTCAACCAATGAGTCGTGCTATGCCTCATTGGTTCAACCAACGAGTCATCCTATGCCTCATTGTTTCCCCCCGATGGAAAACTTCTACTCTGACAACGACTCAGACTACAACCCGTTGGAGCTTCCCACAGCCCGTTGTTTGTGTCGTTATGCAATAAAATTTATGTTTTTTCTTCTGGACTTTCTTGAAATGCCTGAGTCTGGTCTAGGAAAGTTTTGGGGTGTTACAATATCTCCCCCGTGGAATCATTCGTCCTCGAATGAAGACTAAAACTACAGTAAAACTAGGAAAAGAGCTGAGATTTATTGACTGAGGCTATGAGGTGATTTCAAAAGGAGTAACTGACTCTGAATTGACTTAACTATACTAACAGAGCTGATTCAACTAGAATTCAAATAGAAAGTCTAAATAAAGCTGATAAGTACGGAACTAAATAAAGTTCAAGGGAGGAATTTAGTACTTGATGTCGGAACTGAACTGGAAGGGAACAAGTGTGGGTATTTAGTCATCATATCTGCTTTGGCTTCCCACGTAGCTCCTTCTATATGCTGATTTCTCCATAAGACCTTGACTGAAGCTACCTCCTCATTTCTCAGCTTTCGAACCTAACGATCAAGGATCTGAACTGGGACCTCTTCGTATGAGAGACTATCTTTCACTCCCACATTGTCCAATGGCACAACTGAAGTTGGATCACTGATGCACCTCTTCAATAATGATACATGGAACACTGGGTGCACATATGCCAACTCTAGTATAGTTCACCAAAGTATTGTATATAGAGCCAATNATGATACATGGAACACTGGGTGCACATATGCCAACTCTGGAGGTAATTCCATCTCATAAGCTACCTCACCAATTCGCTTAAGAATTTTGTAGGGTCCCATTTATCTCGGACTGAACTTTCCTTTCTTCCCAAATCTCATCACCCCTTCTATGGATGAAATTTTAAGATAAGCCCAGTCATTAATGCAAACTCAAATTCACTTCTCCCCACATCAGCATAAGATTTTTGATGGCTTTGAGCTATTTTCAATCTTTCTCTGATGAGTTGTACTTTCTATATAGCTTCATAGACCGATTCTTGCCCGATTAAAGTAGCTTCACCAACCTCAAACCACCCAATAGGAGATCTGCACCTCCTACCATACAATGCCTCAAATGGGGCCATCTGGATACTACAGTTGTAACTATTGTATGCAAACTCGATGAGAGACAAGTGGTAATCCCAACTGCCCTTGAAATCAATCACGCACGCTCTCTTCATATCATCTAGGGTTTAAATAGAATGCTCATCTTGTCCATCAATCTGTAGGTGAAAAGTTGTGCTGAGCTTGACCTGGGTACTAAGTTCCTTCTAAAAGGACTTCCAAAAATGAGAGGTGAACTGAGTACCTCTATTTGAAATAATGGATAAGGGCACCCATTGAAGTCTGACCAACTTTCGGATATAAAACCTAGCATAGTCCTCAGTTTAATCTGTAGTTTTAACTGGGAGGAAGTGTGTATACTTAGTCATCCAGTCTATTATCACCCAGATTGAGTCATGTTGCCAACGAGTCATAGATAGACCCGTAATAAAGTCCATATTTACTTCTTCCCACTTCCACGTGGGTATGCTGATATCCTGGGTCATACCTCCTGGTATCTGGTTTTCTACATTGACCTATTGGCAGTTTTGGCATTTAGCCACAAATTCTGTGATGTATCTTTTCATGCCGTTCCACCAATAGATATCCCATAAATCACGCTACATGTTAGTTGTACCAGGGTGGATGGAATATCTTGAGCTGTGCGCTTCATCCAGTATCTGCTGTCTCAAATCACCCAATCTGGTATGCACAATCTACCCTAGTAACAGAGTACACCATTTCCCCCTTGGGAGAATGCCTCCACTTCCCTTCTAAGAACCGCCTCCTTCAATTTAAGCAGTATTGGATCATTATCCTTGCTTGACTTAACTTCAACTACTAGCGAGGTATTTGATCCACTCTGCACAACTACTCCGCCCTTAGCTGTATCAACCAAGTGTACTCCCAACTGAGCTAATCTTTGGATATCCTTTGTCAGCTCCTTTTTACCTTCCTCGACATGAGCCACGCTCTCCATAGACACTCTGCTCAAGGAATCAGCAACCACATTAGATTTTCCAGGGTGATACAGTATGCTCATGTCATAGTCCTTTAATAGCTTTAACCACCTTCTCTGATGAAGATTTAGATCCTTCTGACTGAACACATACTGAAGCCTCTTGTGATCGGTGAAAACATCCACGTGAGCCCCGTACAGGTAGTGTCTCCATATTTTCAATGCAAAAACCACCGTTCCCAACTCTAGGTCATGAGTCGGATAATTCTTTTCACGAACCTTGAGCTATCTAGAGGTGTAGGCTATTAGCTTGCCCTGCTGCATCTGAACACAATCGAGTCCAACTATAGAAGCGTCGCAATATACTACAAACCCATCTGATCCTTACGGTAGGATCAACACTAGAGTGGTAGTGAGTAGAACTTTTAACTCCTAGAAACTCTTATCACATGCATCTGACCACTGGAATTTCACCTTCTTCTGAGTCAGCCTAATTAGAGGGGATGCTATAAAAGAAACCCTTCCACAAAGCATCGGGATAACTGTCTATACCCAAGAAACTTCTGATTTCCATTGGGGAGGTAGGTCTGGGCCAGTCTTTCACCACTGCTATCTTCTGAGGATCAACCTGAATCCCTCACTTGAGACCACATGACCTAGGAATGTCACGGACTTAAATCAGAATTCACATTTGCTAAACTTGGTGAACAACTGGCGATTTTTGAGTGTTTGAAGCACTATTCTTAGGTGATTAGCATGCTCTTCCTCATTTCTAGTATACTAGAATGTCGTCAATAAATACAATGACGAACATATCCAAATACTGCTTGAAGACTCTATTCATCAGGTCCATAAAGGTTGCAGAGGAATTTATGAGTCCAAAGGACATAACCACGAACTCGTAGTGACCATACCGAGTCTTGAAAGCTATTTTCGGTATGTCACACTCTCTGACCCTTAACTGATGATACCCCGACTTGAGATATATTTTAGAGAAACAATTGGCTCCTCGAAATTGGTCGAACAAGTCGTCAATTCTGGGTAGGGGATACATGTTCTTGACTGTGACCTTTTTTAACTGACGGTAATTGATGCACATTCTGAGGGTACCGTCTTTCTTTCACACAAATAGTATTGGAGCACCCCAGGAAGAGATGCTGGGTCTGATAAAATCATTATCAAGAAGTTCCTTTAGCTGCTCCTTCAACTCCTTAAGCTTAGCTGGAGCCATTCTGTAAGGAGGGATGGAGATGGGCTGAGTATCTGGGGGAAGGTCTATACCGAAGTCTATTTCCCGCTCAGAAGGAACTCTGGGAAGATCTTCGAAAAACACATCAGGGAACTCGCTGACAACTCGGACTGACTAGATAGTTGGGGTTTCAGAGCTAGAATCTTTTACCCGAACTAAATGATAAATGCATCCTTTGGAAATAAGCTTTATGGACTTAACGTAGGAAATGAACCTAGCATTAGGTGGTGAACTACTGCTTATCCACTCTAAAGCTGGCTCATTAGGGAATTATAACTTGACGACCCTAGTTCTACAGTCGACTGAGGAATAACTGAAGTGTAACCAATCCATGCCAAGAATGAGGTCAAAGTCACCATGTCTAACTCTACCAGATCAGCTGGAATGACTTTATTCAAGATTGAGAATGGGCAGCTTCTATACACCCGACTGGCTCTAACTGACTCACCAACTGGGGTGGAGACTGAGAATGGTTCTGAGAGGAACTCAAACTGGACTGCTACATAGGGAGTCATGAAGGAAAGTGTGGGTCCTGGATCTAGTAGGGCATACACGTCTAGATGAAAAAGGCATAGCATACCCGTGACCATTTCAGATGAGATCTCCTGATCCTGACGAGAAGACAATGCACTGACCGTCATCCGTACCTAAAGTGTTGGCCTGCTGATCTGGTTGTCTTGCTGGAGTTTCTGAAGTAGTGGAATGTGACCTTCCCTATCTTGTTGATGGGCATTTCTTAAGTCGATGACCAAGCTGTCCGCAACTAAAATAGCCCTCTCGACCTTGAAGACACTCTCCTGGGTGGTTCTTGCCACACTTAAGGCGAGATGGATAACGATTGCTGGCATTGAAACTCTAGGACTGAGAGCCGGATGCTCCACCTCCCCGATCCTTGCGGGACTAAAAAGTACGGGCGCTGGCTGAACTGGGTGCTAGAGCCCTCTGCTACTTCTATTGGCGGATACTACTGCTAGATCATTGATGGCCATATTCTAACTAGCTGGTTCTCGCTCGTTTGTTCTCCCGCTCCAAATCTTTCAATATTTCTGCCTCAATTTGTTGGGCATGAACTATGAGGATGGAGAGATCAATGTCCTTAATAAGCATTGTTGTCCTGCACTCCTTAAGGACCAAATTTGAAACTCCATTCACATACTTCAGAATGCAAGCCCTTGGCTCGGGTACCATCTCTAGAGCATACTTTGACAATCTGGTGAACTCCAGAGCATATTCTTCCACTCTTCTATTGCCCTGCTTAAGGTTCATGAATTCTTCCATCTTGGCCTCCCTAAGCTCTGGAGGGAAGAATCTGTCCAGAAAGGGTGTAGTGAACTCCTCCCGTTCCACCGGTCCTGCTCCCGTGGCCTCCCATCCTTCCATTGCTCGTACCAGATCTGGGCTACCCCTTTTAGCTGGTAGGAAGCCAAGTCGACACTCTCGAAGGAGCTGACACCCATAATCCGAGTGATCTCTCTAATCTTTTCCACAAACTATTGTGGGTCCTCTCCCACCTTAGATCCATGAAAATTTGAAGGGTTCATCCGAGTGAAATCCCGCACTCTAGCAACTGCTGTAGACCCATTGTTGTAGATCGGAACCACCTGCTGGTTCATCTAGTTGGTAACTGTCTGAGTGAGCAGCTGAATAGCCGCCCTAAACTCTGCAGTGGACACTGAGTCGTCCTGAAGGGCTATTAGAGCTAATGGGGTAGGTTGGTGTGCGTTACCGACCCTTCTTCCATTACCATGTCATGGAGGCATAATTCACTAAAATGAAATAGAGCATGAATTAGGAGAATGATTTTGGAACTAAATTTCAATGCACGATAAAGAGAATGAATAAAAGGTAAGTTTCCTAATAACATCTCGTAGCCTTCCTGTCATAAGGGTGGCACGCTTCATACCCATGAAAGGGACTCTACTCGATGCGGCTTTCAGACATCCGAGGATACTCTAAACCTAGGGCTGTGATACGAAGTTTGTCACACCCCGAGTCTACACCCTGGGTGGAACACGATACTTGGAGTTACAAGTAACCCCAAGTCAACCCCTGGTCTATCATACACTAGTATTATGAGTAAGCATATAAATATAGCAGAAACTTTTAAGTAAAATGTAAAACATTCACGAGAATGAAGCTGACTCATAATGTTTGAAAGCATCTGAATAAAACTATAAGTTTAAATAACCAAGTATGAGTCTGAAAGCCACTACAACTGATGAGTTGCTGGGACAAGCCCCCAGCTAACTCCAAGTCTAAACAAAAGAAGATAGAACTAAAATAAATGATCTTCGTCCTCAAAAGATGAGAACTCACCAATAGTGAAGCTGGAGTCTTCTAAGACCGATCAACTAGTGAGGCTGACACTGATCAGATCCTGCAGTTGTATCATAAAATGATACAGCATAAAAGGTATGCGTCAGTACTTTGAATGGACTGAGTATGTGAGAGAAACCATACACAAGAAATGAAATAACTAAACTGAAAAGACAAGCAATGACCAACTATACTACTGAAACTAAATAACTGTAATAAGTTGAGATAGTCTGAACACCCTGTCTGATGGTCAAGGACATGCCTTAAATCTGAGATACTGAACTGAACTAAACTGACTAATCTTAGACTAAACTGAGCTGACTAATTTGAGACTAAACTGAGCTGACTAGTGGGAGAGTCTATAACCGACATATAACCATATGAGCTAGATGGATATGATCTTTTCTTAGTTTGGGAAAATTGAGAATTGATTTATGGAGTTTGATATATACACCCCACCGAGTGGTAAATATACCTTGCTAGGGTATAAAGGCATGAACTGGTGATCACAAGTTTGGGGCCATGATGCTAAGCAACTTTAACGTACGGTGGTAATGTAGTTCTAGGAACACAGGTGCAGCTGGAACCGAGTCCTTCGATGCTAAGTCCTACTCAGTGGAAAGTCCTAGAGTAAATACTAAGGCGGCTTAGCTCGAAACTAGGGCCCAATGCCAGTCACAGGTACCTTTATGGAAGAACCTTGAGAGTCTTATCAGACAGATTCTATAGCAGGTTCTAAGACTTGTCGGAAAAATTCCACTTCCTCTAGAAGCTGTCGTGGTATCTAAAGAACAAACTATAATATGAAGCTAGGGTCCTAAAGAAATTTGGTCAAAGTTTCTTATGCGAAAGTGTCATGACCACCTTACGAACCGATAAAAATGAAATCTTTGAGATTATTTCGATGGCGGGAGGCACTACGCACCTCCCGGAAATTTACGTAGTCAAGTAGATAAGCTAAAATTTCTAACTAACATTGGATATTCTAACATTTTGTCTGAAATTATTAACATCGACTAAGAATACAACATATACAAATAGTATGAGGAATCCACAACGATGAATCAAGCAATAGGAAATAACTAGTCCAATATGCAAGAATCGATTCACAGTGAAAATTTTGGGGCTAAATCATTCTTCAAGATGCTAGTTTACACAAAATTTATAAGGGTTGGGATATGTAGAAACTATTTTCATGAATAATGATCACTCTAAGTTTATAGATTTCTGTCGAAAACCTTCCATATTTGAAACCACAAGGCTATAAGCGATAGGAAAATTTAGAAAGTTTTGGGAACAAGAATCAATAGAGTAATAATACGATGGAATCATACCTAAAATTAACATGAATAACATTCTTCATGAATTCAATGGAGTCTAACCAATAATTTATTGACATTGAAATTCGGGGCTAGAAATGATAAAAAATAGGAGGAATTTGGGGAGGGGGCGCAAGGAAGAACTATTCCCTTGTTGAATTCCCACATACGGCTAAATTTCTAGAAAATCACGAGAAAATTACGAAGAAATCTTCCTCAACCCACACTCACGAACTTCTTATCTATTCTACACTTAGTCTTGAGGCAAGAGAGTGAAATGAAAGGGAATAGGTTGTTTGCCCTTTAACTCCCTCCTAAATGAGCCCAAAATGATGATGAGTTTCAGTATTAAAAATGCAGGAAATTACCAACATACTCCTAGAAGAAAGGCGGCGAGTGGAAGCGAACACTTGGCAGCTTCAAAGCGGGTCGTTAGTCATACCCACGACCGGTTGGAACCCACAGATGATTCACAGTTCCAAAAACCCGCCCAGGAAATGAACCATGGGGAGGAGTACCGAGATGCGCTAGAAGAAAAGGACGGATTTTTGGTATATCTTGTTAGTACTAATGCAAGAAAATCGAGCCTCAAGGCAACAATCAACATAATGACTCATTGGTAGGACTAATGGGTCATTTCATGACTCTTAGTCCACACTTCTAGGTCACGGAATTTGGGTGAGGTTATAGCAATGATTAGTTTGTAGGAACCACGAGCCATTGGTTCCTCTCGGTGCCTCAGGGAAGGGTCTGCTAGGATTCTGAACTTGGGATCAACGCGGATGATAAATGAGCTCGTTGGTTCAATCAATGGTCGTCTATGCCTCATTCTTCCCCCTAAGGAAAGCTGCTATGCGAAAATGAGTCAAACTACGACTGCTTGGAGCTTCCTGACTGTTGTCACAGGTTGTTTTGCAATAAAATTTCTGGTTTTTCTTTGTACTTTCTTGAAATTCCTGATTCAGGTCTAGGGAAAGTTTTGGAGTGTTACAATCTGACCTAGCAAATATCTGTGGGGTGCACTAGTTCTCTTTGTTGAAGAAGGATGGATCTCTTCGTATGTTTATCGATTATCAGCAGTTGAATAAGGTCACAATTAAAACAAGTATCTCTCCCCCAGAATTTATGACTTGTTTGACTATCTTTAGGGTTCTAAGTGTTTCTCAAAGATAGAACTCAGGTCTTGCTATGTCCTTTCGGAAGTTAGGAGAGAGACATTAGAAGATAGCTTTCGGATGGTATGGTTGCTATGAGTTTGCGGTTATGTCTTTTCGACTAACGAATGCTCCTACATCTTTATGGATCTGATAGTAGGGTGTTCAAGATATATCTGGACATGTGTACGATCGTCTTCATAGATGATATCCTCCTATATACTTACGAAGCAAGAAGGAGCATGTCGCTCACTTAGAGTGGTGTTGCAAACTCTTAAAGAATTTCAGTTGTTTGATAAGTTTAGCAAATTGAATTTTTGTCTTGAATCAATGGTGTTCTTGGGTCATGTAACGTCTAGTGAGGGAGTGCAGGCGGACCCTCAAAAGATAGAAGTAGTGAAGAATTGGCACTGAACTGTCGGGCCTATAGAATCGAGGCTTTTTGGGTTTAGAGGGTTATTAGGAGATACGTAAGGAAGGATTTTACTCTATTGCAGCACCATAGACCGAATTTGACTAAGAAGAAAGTTAAGTTTTAGTGGTCCGATGCTTGTGAAAAGAGTTTTGAGGAGAGGGCTGACTCACGTCGGCCCTTTGACCTTACGAGGTACAGTGATTTTGGCAATTGTATTGTGATGCTTAGAGCCGGCTTTGGATGTGTATTGCTGCAGCGTGCCAAAGTGATTGCATATGATTCTAGAAAGGTTAAAGACCCAGCCAAGAGAAGAACTATCTGACTCACGATCTCGAGTTAGCGGTAGTAGTCTTTTCCTTGAAGATTTGGAGGCATTATTTGTATGAGGTGCATGTAGATGTGTTTACGGACCACAAGAGCCTATAGTATGTGTTCACTTAGGAAGACTTGAATTTGCAACAAAGGAGATGGTTAGAGCTTCTCAAAGGATAATGATAGCCAAGTTTCTTTTACCATCCGATAAAGGACAATGTAGTGGTGGATGCTAGTATATTATTCTTGGAAAGCATGTCCCATGTTGAGGATAGGAGTAAGAGGTTGGCAAAGGATGTCCATAGGCTTTGCTTTAGGAGTTTGCCTTATTGACTCTTTAGATGGTAATTGTCATTCTTCAGAATGGATCTGAATCCTCTTTGGTGACTAAAGTCAGGCTAGGCAAGATGAGGGATCCTATCTTGGTTAAGAATTGAAAGAGATTCAAAATCGAAGGTGGAGGTCTTCTCCCAAGGGAGATAGTAAGCTTTTTAATATTGGGGTCATTTATGTGTTTGGGGTGTCGATGATTTGAGAGACCACATGTTGCATGATACTCATAGATATCGATATTCTATCCACCCGGGTACCACACAAAGATGTACTGTAATCTATGGAAGGTCTATTGGTGGAAAGGCATGAAGATGGACATAGTGAAGTTTCAGGCTAAGTGTCCAAATTTGGGCATCAAGATGCAGGGGTATACACTGCTATCCCTACTTGGAAGTTGGAGGAAATCAATATGGACTTCATCACAGGTTGTATCGTACTTTCTCCAACATTATGACTCTATGTGGGTAGTGGTAGACAGGATGAAAGTAGCACATTTTCTTCTTGGTAAAAACTGCTAATTCAATGAAGAACTATGCTACATTGTATATTTGAGACTTAGTCCGGTTGCATGGAGTTCCATTATCCATTATCTCAGACAAAGGTACTTACTTTACCTCACATTTTTGGAGATCATTCTAAAAGGACTTGGTACTCGGAATCCAAGCTTATACAGTTTTTCACCGCAAACGGATACTCGAGCCAAGCGAGACTATTGAACTCTTGAGGATATACGTGAGCTTGTGTGTTTGACTTTGGGGTCATTGGAATGATCATACACTCTCTTTGATTTTGCTTATAACAACAGTTACCACTTCAGCAATCAGATGACTATATTTGATGACTATATTTAAGGCTCTCTAATGGTGGAGGTATAGACTTTCTAATTGTTGGTTCGAGGTAGGTGAGGCTACATTGTTAGGTCCAGATTCTATTTATGAGGCCATGGAGAAGGTTCAACTTATTATAGATAGGCTAAAAACAACTTAGAGTCATAAGAAGTCATATGTGGATGTTAGACGGAGAGAACTTATGTTTGAAGTTGATCATTGGGGATTCTTGAAGGTGTCTCCCATGAAGGGGGTGATGAGGTTCGGAAAGAAAGGGAAGCTTAGTCCTCGATATGTTGGTCCATATAGGATTGTGAGACGTGTTAGCAAGATGGCCTATGAGTTGGAGCTACCAGCGGAGTTAGCTTTAGAGCACCTAGTTTTCCATGTACTGTTGTTGAAGAAGTGCATTGGCGACCCGACCTTTATTGTGCTAATGGAGATCATAGATTTAAAGGATAGACTTACCTATGAGGAGGTACCCGTTGAGATCCTTGATCATCAAGTATGGAAGTTGAAGAACAAAGAAGTGGCTTCAGTGAAAGTCTTGTGGAGGAATCAGCTCATTGAGGGAGTTGTGTTCAAAGCAAATATGATTTAAATACCTACATTTATTCCTCTCTAGTTCCATTCCAGCTTGAGGTGTCAGTTCCCTTCCTAATAATCTATTCAGTTTCATGTCGAGTTCATGTATCTCAACTCCGTTCATGTTTTAGCATGTATGTTTGAATCATGAATTCAATTCAGACATGTATTTCAGTCTAGAGTTAGTCACTCTGTCAGTTTTTAGCTTCAGTTGTTAAGTATTTGGGGATTTTAGTTCTTTCCCTAGTTCTTAAGTATACTTACCCATATTCAAGGACTAATGTTTTCAAGGGGGATATATTGTAATACCCCAAAAGTCCATAAGACTATACTTGAGATTTGAAATGTGATCAACAGAAAATAGGGAAAATTGCCTTAGTACAACTCAACCTACAAGCTGTAGGTTGGTAGTACGGTACGTAAGAAGACCTGTGGTACATAAAAGAGTTCCCTAGATCATGAATCCAAACTATGATTGTAGCATGTGGGTAGGACCCGTGGTTAAGAGCCGTAGTAAGTATTTGGGGTTAGAAAGTGACTGATTGTACATGTGATGGTACGACTCATAGGATGGAGTTATGCATCGTAGTACGAGTCGTGGAAATCTTCAGAAAGTTGGTGAAATTGGAATGGTTGGTTACGGCAGATAACCATGAGTCATTGGTGGAATGTAACACTCGTGGTACGGGTAGTAGCAGCCAATAGTTCATTTTTCCTATAAATTCATTAAGGGTATATTCATAAATTCTAAACTCCTAAGCCCTAAACTACATCGTTTTAAGCTATGAAAGAAGTGTATTAATGGAGTTAAACCTATTCTAATGCATTCAACTCTGATGCATGTATGTCTAGGAATCTTCTCTCTAAATATCATCAAGGATTCTTAATATCTCAGTCTCATCTTCCCAAACTTCTCTTTGGGTCTCAAGTGAAAGCTACAATTTAGTGAACCCGGGTATGTGGGCTCCTCAATGAGGGACTTCTTTCACCCCCATACCCTTCCTCAAGCAAATTCATGATCACCCATTCACCAATTTCCCATAGTTGAAATTCTAGAAATTTTTGGGTTGGGCTATGAAATTTCCCCATGATTCTTTTATGGGTATAGTTGATTTGATATTAATTTGTGATTTTCACGATTGGGTTTTTAATAATTCTTCAAGTCTTCATGAAATTATGATTCATTATGTTTCAATCATGATTAGGGCTAAATTCCTCTTTATGAAATTCTATGATTCTATTATGAATTCGATTCTCCTAAGCCCTAATTTATGATTTCTAATTTATCATATGATTTCCTACATATACTCGTCATGAATTTATGAATTTCATGTATGGTGATTTTATCAAGCATGTATGTTCTTCATGATTTTCGAGTTTATGATTTTGGCCGACTCACCAACCCTTATTTCATGGCTAGTCATGTATTTCATGTATGGTCACATATGTTATGATTTCACGATAATTATATAAGCCTTCATGTGCATGTTTTTGGGAGTAGTTTCTAGCACCGAGTAGGTCCGGTTTTTAGGTAAACTCTGAGGTCTCGAAACTACATGCCACCGTAGGTATATATTCATGGTTAACCATATGGGGCCCCTACTAGTAATATCACGCCACTTACGTACCTTGCCTTGGCAAGCTGCTAGATAGTTGGGCATCATGTAAGCTCTATCGTGATGGTGTCGGTTAAGACGAGTCCTCCCATTGTTCATTAAGTTTTATGAATGACCATATTTATGATACATTGCCTCAAAATATGATTTACAAAGGTTCTCTTATGTTTATGATTATGACTAGTTTATGAACAGTTTTGAAAACCTTAAGCCCTTATGTTTATGTTATGATTATCACTCATGTTTTGAACTATCCTACTTTTATGTAGTTTATTATTCCATTTTTACTGACCTCTCATACTCAGTACATTTGGAGTACTTACAACATAATCTATGCTTTATCATTTCATGATACTGGTTCGATCGATCAGTCTCAACCCCACTGTTAGTTCTGTTCTAACCTCAGTCCAGTCTAGCCCCGTTTTTGGTGAGTCGTAATTCCCCGAGGACATTCAATTTAGCTTATGGTTTTCATTATTTTAGTTTTTTTCTAGCGAGCTAGTTGGGGGTATATTCCCATTTTCTCATCAGACGGTTTAGAGGCTATCAGACAGTAATAGAATTTTTGTTTTGTTAGTGTTGACTCTATTAAGATTGATATGCATTCAGGCTTCCTCTTCTTTCATGTTTCAGTTATCAGTTTACGCTTAATGTATTCTCTTTAGCCGCTATGTTCATGCCATAGGTCGGCTTGGAACCATACATGGTTCTAGGTTTTGTGTCTCGATTGGGGGTCTCAGCTCTTGTCATGATAGTTTGCTAGAATCTTTTTCCACTTCTTTTTTTCTCTTAAGGTATAGAAAATTTTCAAATGAAGAGCCAATATTTTAGATGCTTCACAAAAAACGTCTTCACTAAGCGTATTATACCCCCGAAAGCCCGAAGATCCGATCGGGGAGTTAAAATGGAGAAAATAAGAATTTATGTACCAGGTCATAGGACAAGTCGTCCAGTGACCCGTCAGGATCCCTACGAGTCGTTAAGTGACTTGAGGGGAGAGGCTTAAACTTTGGTTGAAATTTAGGAATTTAAGTGACCACGGGTGTGACTATAATTCGTGGTCAACACCATGGGTCATCATCTGAGACGTGGTCAAGAGTTGGAAGAATGATTGAAAATTCAGACATTGCAACTAACGGGTCATCACCACGACTCATCGAGTACACCAAGAGTCGTGGTGTCGCCCCTGGTCACCCTCAAGTGATTTTTGGTAGTGAGGGCGACGGGAGGTGACCGCGAATCATGGTCACCACTAATGGGTTGTTGAGTAACTCGCGGTGACTATCAATACGCAGTCTCTAGTGAAGCCGATGACTGTCGACCACGAGTCGTGGCAAGTGATGATGACTCGTCCAGTCCCTCGTTGGGATTGGCAGTCTGTTTTTCCCTGCAAATTTAGTAAGGGATTTTCCATAATTCCTAAATTCCTAAGGCCTAAACTACGTCGTTTTAAGGTCAGAATGGAGTGTTTTA
>JACEIK010008259.1:4890-33184 GCA_018107945.1 Datura stramonium
AAATTAATGTTACAATATTATCTCTATATCGAACATTTACGCCATTTATGTCTCATCTCGAAGTATTTGTAGTCTTCAAGAACAAACTACTACTAAGAGTAAAATGGAAAAAAAAAATTTAATTTTTTCTTAAACATCTAAAATGATAGATAATTTGAAATAACTAATTTTAAGAATCACGATAAATAATTTGACACAGAAGACATATTTGAGTTTGGCATAAATGGGGAAAAAAAGAAATGAGAATGGAAGTATAAGTAGCAAACCTATACTTAAAATCACACTTATTTCATTCCATATGTATAGGATCTTGAATGTTATTCAATGTTTAAATAGGTGAGCTTATAGACTGGTTAAATTAGCTCAAAAAAGAGAGAATCACAAAGGTCAAATGCTGAGCTTTTTTTTTTGTTTCTCATTAGTATCCCATACATATTGTTGGACCTGACTAAATTTGAAATCGCCCCCAAAAGTATTCGAACTTGAAACCTCTGATTAAAGATGTAGGAGTAATTACCTCTAGTTCACAAATGCAAGAGAAAATCACATTTAACTGGATTTTTAATATTAAATTAGTCCCTACAAACTACATTTGCAATAACATTTCCAATATAATCTCACAAGTGGAATCCGAAAAGGGTGATATGTACACAAACCTCACCCTACCTGCAACTACATTTAGCAACACTAAAATAAGCAGTCTTTTGTTCAAATCAGGCATTACAAAGCATATAAGAAGCAAACTCATCAAACTGCATGAGGAAAATGTACAGTGTGGACACAACTATGATTCTCCCTCCTTTTTTCATACTCGTGTATCCCTCGATCAACTAGATAGAGCAGGAAAATAGGAAATGTAAGGGTCTCTAAGGGGTCGTTAAGTTTGGAACAAGGATATTATAACCCGATATGCAATATAGGATAGTACCAAGATTTTGTTATAAAATTTATACCGGTATTAGCTAGTACTAACAACCAAACACAGAATAAATGTAATCCCAACCAAACCACCCCTAAGGGTTAGGAGGTCAGTAGTGTGAAACCAAAAAGGAGGAACTAAGCAAAATCTGCAAGAGATGACAGCATAGCGAGTTCCATCGAGTGCAATGCTTTTCACTTCAGCAACCCCAATCACCAGAATCAACAAAGACAGCTATATAACTTTTAAAGTTTATAATAGCATTGATCATCAAGCATTCGGTAAGAACCACGAACAATTAAAGAAAGTTAAAGCACGAACAATTACAATTTTACAACAGGAAAGATGTATTGCAGCAAAAACAGATGCCAGTTTATAATTTACCCAGAATATGTTGCACACCGGATGATCAAACAGGTGAAAGAAATGCAGTGTAAGAACCGCCATTGTACTTCAACGCCTTCAAAAAACCAGAATTTAACTGGGAACAAAATTTGGTATTGGGGATACTAAAACAAAGGCTACCCTTGTCCAAGACCTCAGTTGCTGAAACTTCTGGATCAGAACATTTCCCAGTAATGCTGAGACTAGCATTCAAGTTAACTGACGCTGACTCTGTGATAAAACTGCAAAGACATAAAATACCAGACGGAAAAAAGGGAATACATGAGTAAACAAATAAATAAAATGAAACAGCACCAGTGCGATAGATTAAAACTTCTGAACAGAATACAGATACAAAAGTTTGATGGTTTAACCATTTGGACACTACAGTAAACCCATCTTCAAAGTTCAAACTAATACTGAAGGATTTTGACTGTAACCAAAATACCGGTTACTGGATCTCCATCACCCCTCCCCCCAAAATCCAACAGCAACCTCCTAAGGACAACTAACAGATGAGGAAAAGCACGAGGAAAGCTTGTCAATGAAAGACATCTTGCAACTTCAGTTCATTCAAGACAATGACCAAAATTCAGAAAATCAAAGATCCAAGCCATCTGCATTTAGGTATTCACAAGCCAACCACCTCATAAGGATTAACCACCTCCAGTATTTGATAGGTTCCATTTTCTAGTTCTCTCGATTGTGATAGTTTTGACCTATCCATGAAAACATTATCATCTATTTGGGGACTCCAATTACTGAAAATATGATAAATCCTGCAAGAAAAAAGGACACTTTGCTAAAAGTTAAACTAGTGATGACACATGGTAAGGCCACAATGAAGGATGATGACCATGACTTGTCCATGAAAGCCTTGAGTAAGAATCTTCGGTAAGCTACGAAAATTTTAACAAAGTAACACCCGGTGTCTAATCAGCCATATGTTGATGATTAAATGATCAAATACACTCATATATCTGACCATCTTGTTTACAGAGCAATGTTTTATGAAGGCAAGGCATGTGGATCTGAAGAAAGCTTAACAATCTAAGTATCTAACCACCCTGAAGACTGTCGGTTTAAGATATATTTAGTATATCAACGTAGAAGAACATTTTCACTTATTTTAGGGGATCAATTACTGATAGCATTTCACTTGGAACATCTTATGAACCTACATTAGGGGTATTTCACTTCTCTTGGAACATCTTACAACCCCAAGGGGCATCTCCTTCCAACCAGTAAAAGAACATGCTTTAATAGACTACATGCAAATATATGTTCTTGTGAAAATGAAAGATGATCCAGGTGAAATGTGTTTTTAGACGGTATACCTAGCCTCAAAACTTTTGCTGTTAGAGCTGAAAGCGTGACATATAGCAGAGGTTACCCATGGGGCAAGGTATCGACCCTTAATTTCAACACTATAGCACATCCCAGAAGATGGTTGCTGATTAGGCTCACAAGCCACATTTGACTCCACTCCTTGAAAAGCTGCCTGATCAATTCTCCGGACCTCCTTGCATCTGACCTGCAGAAGTAGGTAAGATAATATCTACTTGCATTCCTAATAACACACTTGTAAAACTATAACCAGCTTAAGACAGAATATGTTGAGAGATTATACAGGATAAGATCTCGATAATTCAATAACAAGATCAAGACTAACAAATTGAGAGATATCTTTGTAATATAACAAGTAATAACCAAATGCTCATTAAAGAGCAAACAAGGAACAGTGCTATATTGAGTCCATAAGTACGGTCTTTATCACAATCAGGCAAAAGGACAATTGCAAATGTATATCCGGTTATATCCAAATATTGTCTTACTATTCATACTGTACTTGTTTTATAATCATGTATGATCCTATCTCCATACAAATGACCCAAAAGGTAATGGCCAGAGTCCAACTATCAGACAAGATAAACGAGAAAAAGGATTATGCAGAAGTCTTAAACAAACCTCAGGTGCAGTGAGTGCAGCATTCTCAAATGGGATTGGTGAATACAACACAGGGACATCCACACCAGTTAGAGAGGTTAAGAAATATCTGAAAATTTTGAAATATGCTATTTAGTGTAGTTCAGATCATAATCAATTGAATATCAAAACTGTGGCATAATATGATGGAATGAAGTCAACTAAACATCCGTTATCAACTACAGTTTTACCGATAATTCAATAAAAAATCATATAAAGAATGGACATTCTTATTTCCAGTGAATGCCAGCAGGGAATCCGGCCTATTATCCACATCAGACATTGCACTCCGCCGCCTAGTCTGCATAAAACATTAAATTCACCAGTTAGAAAAAATAAGTATTATAAACCAATATATATAAATGAAGGTCCCTCTTTTTACAGCTTAAGCTTTTAAATCAGGTTATTCACATGCTTCAACATATCAAACAAGCAAAGGTCCTTAGTTCGGCCTCACCATCACCTACTAATGAAATGTTTCCATGTGCTAGACCCAAGAGAAAAATCACAATTATGTGCGGTGGGTAATTGTCAACAAAATAAATAAATAATATAAGTGTCTCATATCTGACAGTTAAGCTTTTAAAAGACACAGTTTACATACTTCAACAATATAAGAAAATCATGGTTAAAGGGGAGATAATTGATCCACTACTGGATACAGCATGAAAGTTCTTCTAACAAGCAGTTAAAGTAATCTAAAAACATAATCCTCATTACAATTACTCCAAGATTTCCACATTGAGAAAGTTAAGCTCATTAAGGCAAAGTAAGACATTAACATTGAAAAGATAATACTCAATGTGTTGGACAATTCTCCCTTTCCTAAAACTAGGCATGAACAAGACAGTCAAAGAATCCGACATCAATTAGCAGGCAAATCTCACTGCTGGATTTATTTTTCCAGGAGAGTCTCAACTACCTAACAATTTTACCTGGCCTGGATTTTGTTTCTCAATCTCTGAAAGCTCAACCAGTTCTTCTGTACTAAGCTCCTCCAACTTTGAGTGGCAAAGCGGCATAGAATAAGAAACATCCTACCATCCACAAGAGATTGCAATATATAATCAGCTTAACAAATTACGTATCCAATAAAAACACAAATCAGAGTCAGAAGATAGGAAATCAGTTTGTTTTCCTTTATTTTATTTTAAAAGCATAAAGTTGATGTTCTAACACAGTATTACAAGTGTCTAAAGGTGCCGAATCTTAAGGATCTCGACAGAATAACTGATGAGTGGAGTAAATACAAGAAAACAGATGGACTCTTTGGCCTTCCACAGCCATTGAGTTAAAAAAATACAGTCGGGGAAAATTATTTGAAATTGAAGTTGGAAAAATGATTATTTGAAATAAAGTTAGAAAAGAGTTTGTAGAAGTTGAACTTGTGTTTGGACAGTTGAATGTTTTTTTCCTTGCAAGCTTCACAGCTAGTGAACGAATGGCCTCAAACTGACAGACCAGTTGCTTGCTGCATATGAAGGATAATGACCAAATCCATCATCACAACAGAATAACCAGCACCATTGACCCCACAACAAGGAAAGAGGAGGACTCAATGATTATTCGTTCGCCGGAACCAGAAGTTAAAATTTTGCAAGAACCCCGAATCAGTCTTTTGATAAAAGTTTTCATCATAAAGGCACGCCTCTGATAAGGGCTTGATCCTGAGAATCAATCCCAATCAAATCTATGTAATAGTGGTTTTGGGCCAGCGTGTGCGCACCTCCTAATTCATCAGTAACTTCTACATCTCACAAGTACAGCTACCAGGTAATCTGTCTAATGAGGCTTAGACATATGGAATCACCCAACGGTTTTGACCTCTACTTGGATTCAGACCCTGATCTCCCATAGTCCATTGAACTTCATTGACTTCTAGGATGCCAACAAAAGTAGAGAACTAACGCCAACTTTTATTTCCCTTCTATGCTATTGTTACAAAACAAAGTCTAAATACGAAACGAACCAGATGATGAGTCAAAATATCTGGAGGTAAAATTTTGAAGTATATCTTGACACTTGAGGATGATTAGAGTTTGATGAACTAAGTAATTGTAGAAGTGCATCCCAATTATTCTGGAGAATGAACTTCTATTTCTTTTTTTTAGTTTCCCACCCGGTGTCCGGTACCCGAATTGGACCCGACTAAATCCAGATCCATACCGGAAAGTCCCGCATTGGGGGGTAAAGCGCTCCTAACAAAGGCAACTCCTCACCCACTCGAGCCCGAGACCCTGGTTAAGGATAGAGTACTAACCACTCCACAACCCTTGTTGTTATGAACTTCTATTTACTTATAAAAAAAAGAAGGATTGTTTGGAAAATCTATAAGTTATTAACAGTAAAGAAAAATGATTAGAATTTGACTCTTGGTGTTTCCTTGTCGTATGCATATGCTATTTGGTTTCTTTATGTTGAATAAATGACATTTACTAGTATCACTCATGTGGTGATGCTAAAGTGCTGAATATATGCACATTTAACACGAATTTTCAACAGATAGAGGTTACATGATGCAATATGTGTGCACCATGCATTTGCTTCTCACTTAAAGCCCTGAGACTCTATTGTCATTTAACACCTTTAGCTTTTGGGCTCCTATTTATGGATATATATGGAACTTCTCCACTGGAGCACGTACGAAATTTCTAAATCCGTGTGAACTGTGATGTTTATCTCACTGGAAATTTATAATGTTATTCAAATCCAAACTAGCATTACTTGCATACCACTACATCATAATACAACTCTAGTTTCGGGAACTTACTTGCAACTTTTATAATCATAAAATAAAAGAACTGTATAGGATTGTATAAAGTTTGCAGGCCACTGATTCCATTGTTGAAATGTGTGACCATCTCATCTAAATGCTTAAGTTGTTGGAGATAACACACTTTCTCATTTATTTAATTATATTCTCAACACGCACCCTCACGTGTAAACGTGATTCTTTTTCGTGGCCCAAACATGTGGAAATTCTTTTTAGCAATTGGTGGCAATGAGACTCAAACCCAAACCTCTGCCTGCTCTGGTACCAGGTTGAAGTATATGATCAGCTCATCTAAAAGCTTAAGTTGTTAGAGAGAACAAACTTTTTTATTTACTTAATTATATTCATAACACCCATATTCAATACAACTAACACTGTAAAAGTAGAGACCAAATAGGCCACAAACGAGCAGGATTGAAAAAAGGAACAATTCAGAAATAAGCAAAATAAGAAGCATCATATATTCATCATCTTACATGTTCTTTGAGTAATGACCTCAAACCCCGGGTTGACTGAGATATATATGCGTTGCAAACACATCTGTTTTCCTCTGAATAAGAACTGGTGAACATGATCACAAACTGAGCAGTACAGACTGCAAAGTTCAGAACAGAAAGAACATGAATACATAAAATTCAGATCAATATAACGAAGCAGAAAAAAGGTACTCGTTTCATTATATATCGGTGTTTGACTAGGCAAATAATTTTAAGGAAGAAAGTACGATTGGAACTTGTTGTCTTAAACATGTCATGGCATTACAATGGCTACAAGGACATGTCACTAAGAAAAAAATGAGAAGTCTAAAGTTTTCCAAGTATATAAACAAGTCATTCTTTGTCAAACAGACTAATAAGGAAAGAATGTCATATAAAATGAAACAGAGTAAAAACCTTTAAGCTAACACAAAGTTGTATCCACAAACAATTGCATCTTTGTTCAGTCTTACAAAGTAGTTACAATAGAGAATTAAACTCAGATGGTTTACTCATTTATGCTATATTATGCATCACCTCATCCAAAGAAATAAAATCTAATTCAAGAGTTGCCTTCATGGACTTTTTGGGAGTGAAGAAGGATAGTCAGGCAAAATAAATAGAATCATTGGAGTAGACTGTCATTAATATCACCATTCAAGAGTTGTTCAAACGACATAGCAATGCAAACTTTTGTATGTGTTCTTAAATTGTCTCAGAATAGCTCTTAAAAGCAAGTTATGTATAAGCAAGAAAGTTAACTAACATCACAAGTACCAAAACCCAATAAAGTTAAAAAATGATTATTAACACATAATAATGAAAAATACACATGAAAAAGGACAGAAAGGTAGGTAGTAGAAACATGGCTCCTTCTAAAACAGAATCTGCTGGAATATACTTCGAACAGTTCCTCTATCATTACAAGCAACATAACTGGGCTGAAAACAGGTACATGTATATGTGGTAAACAAACCACTTGTGGACAAGTATCAGAGAAAATCTCTTCATACGACCCTGTTTCCGGATGGAATATCAAAAACAAAGTAATAATATCGTGAAGAATTCATATCTTGCATTTCTCCCTTTACTAAGTTGCAGATACCCATCCTAAATCACCACTATTTATAAGCATGAAGTCACATGAAATGTAAAGAAAATAAGAACTGCATGTCAGTTATAAATGGAGCACTGAAGGTGGTTATTAACATAATTATTACCGTAGAAGATGCTGCAAACATTCTTCCGTAACATGTAATATAAACTTCGAAATGAATCCTGCCATGCTAGCTGTCTTTCACTTAAAAAGTCCAGTTGCCCTAGGATTAAAAGACAGATATCTACAGTCAGGAGCGAAGATAGGAGGCAAAGGTGGGACTACAGAAGAATCCAGAAATACCTCCCACTGAAGCAGACAAGGTTAAAGCTGATATAACTGAAGGCGGTAGAGGAGACTGGGGATACATCCAGGAATGCAATGACATTGGATTAATTGCTTGTGAAACAGAAGTCACTTCAGATAAACAGGTCTTCTTTTGACTCGTGAAACATTCAACTGAGGATGTGAAGCTCGCCACCACATTGTTGGTGCCACAATTCATCATCCTATGAAACCTAAAGGATCGTACAAGACTTAATTAACCTTCAAAAAACAACATCTAGGAACACAATTCAAAGTAAGAGAAGAAAAGTACTGCATAACAAGTATAGCTAATACTTAGATGGAAAAGTAAAAGGAAACTAAAATGTTAGGCTTTGATTTTCTGTTACATAAGAAGCATGGACACAAAAAAGTGGCAATGTGCCAATATTGCGCATGTGTCTAATACAAAAACACACATTGCACAAGGACCCAAAACATGGTCAGCCACATTCAGAATTCTCTTCAGTCCTTTTAAGTTTTATTCAATGGAGACATCTAGACATGCGGTAAAGCTTACCATTTTTTTGGAACACATTTCATGGCATGGTCAAACGATATGTACATCTCTCACTTCTTATATGGTCATGCCACTTGGTTTAGTTTGTTACATGTCATCAAGTTTTACTTAAGTATGTGATAAGAGTCAACGATTAACTTTGTCATGAAAGAAATTGTATATATCAGATAATTCATAATAAACTTAAACCACTTAGACCAACATCATAAACAAGCTCTAAAACGCCAGGTACAGATAGTGCCAGTATCTTAACTATCTTGCATTATTTGATGGTAAATACACTTCCTGAGACGCACAGATTCTTTTTATTATGAGTAAACACCAAGAAATGCATATGGATAGTTTTTCCAACAATTAAATGTAGATATGTAACGATATCAAAATGGCTCATTAAATAACAAAATCAATTAACTCATTACTCACCAATTGATGGAAGATGAGGACACAACCCGTATGTTAGTTTTCATCGTCAAATCCAGTGGGGTCATCTTGCATGGCACATGGAGTTCTGAGCAGAAAATTTTTGATCCAATACCACCATCAGTTTCAGAAGATTCAGCAATTTTAGCAGCAGTACCTCGATGTTCATGAGTAGCCAGTCCTCTTAATGCTTTATCCTACCAATAGAAGATAAAAGTTTAATGCTTAGCTTTATCAACATTCAAAGTATACAGAGAGATTAAAGATGATAAATGCGGGCAATAGTAATTACCATATCAACAGTAGACAAGCCATGTACATCTACACTACCCAGTGACAGCTCAGTGACACTGCGGAAGGTATTCTCACTGCACCTTTCGCTTGTGCTACAAGTTTCAGTTGCACGATCTTTTCCAGTTACAGTTGAAGCAAGAGAGAATTCTGGGCTTTTAATGACAATATATAAAAGAAAAATTATTAAATCAGCAGTAAGAAGAGACAATAGCCAATAGCCAATAGCCAATACATTCTACAAAGATTGAATACAATTCTATGTATTTACCATTTCAATTTCTGTTGATTCTCAGCACGGAAAGCTGAAGGAACAGAACAATTTTTAGTACTAACACCATTCTCTGCTGGAAAATTTTCCTGACAGCAAGAAAAATAAAAATATGTGAAACTTGTGTGTGTGTGTATATATATGTGTGTGTGTGTGTGTGAGTTCTTACTTAAGGGAAAAAACAAAAAAGCTACTCCCTTTGTTCCAGTTTATGTGATGCTATTTCTTGATTAGTCCATTTCAAAAAGAATGACAGATTTCTATTTTTAGAAACAATTAATTTTACTGTTAATGAGAAATTTTACAGCCATACAAATGTTATGCCATATTTAAGTCCATAAGTTTCAAAAGTTTTAAACAGTCACCCAAATGTTATGGCATGTTTAAGACCACAAGTTTCAAAATCTTTATTTCTTTCTTGAACTCAGTGCTGAAACAAACTATGTCATATAAATTGAAACGGAAGGAGTATCAGCTAAAGCATTTGTTGAATTGCATAGATTCCCAAAAATTATACACTTTGACAAATAGTAAAGTAAACTAACCTTGCCATTTTCTTTTCTCGAAACCAACTTTAGCCTGATGCTGCTTTTTCTGGCAGGAAATAGCTCGTCCACACGAGTATCAACATATCTTGGGTTCTTCGGTACATCACATCTCTTGGGCCCTGGGAAAACACCAATGCTTTCGAACAAGTGGATGGACTCAGTGAGTTGCACTTAAACAAGTTATAAGACATCTAGGAACAAAAATTACCTCACTGAGCCACCATTTGAGAGTGCTGATTCATCCACAAGTTCAACAATATTCTTCCTCTTCAATTGTTCTCCCTATCAGATTCAGTGTTGTCAAGACAAAGTGAAGAAAAGCACCAAGGGATACTAGGGCTTCAAATAGACAATTTTTATTTTCTAATTCACATTTCAAGACTAATTTTCTATACTAAATTTCTAATATCCTATTCTTAATCATGAAAATATTCATTTATAATGCTTCCTTAACAAATAATATTCATTTTTACAGTTATATTTACTGCCCCAAGTGCGCACTCTTCAAGACAAAGACTATGGCAATGAGGTAGATGCAGTGTCTTGGTGCTTGCACCAATTTGCCGTTTAAGCAAAGCCACCAAGCGCCTATATTGCACCTAGCTTCAGCGCTTAAGCATGCCTCAGGCAAGTCGTTGACTATAATAGTCATCACATATGTTAAAAAGCCAATAGGTATATACTGTATGTATTAACAAATAAAAAATTATGGGACATGCAATCACTGTAAAAATCACACTGACATCACATGACTAAAATAAATACTGCATGTGTGTGCACAAGATCACACAGGAAATGTTAAGATGGGAATTGTTTGCAGCTAGAACCACAAAATTATTCAGCGAGCATCTGAATCAATTGATAATGCCACGAGAAGAGAAAGTTCATCATACTCTAATAGTAAAACCATCGTGGTGTAACAACAAATGCTCAAACGTTTGAAAAGGGATGACACAACCACCCTAAAGTCACTACTCGACTTCCATGGTACTCCATTATAAGCTTAAAATTGGAAGAAAAATGTATTTAACCATTTATCAATAGTTTGAGTGTCACGCCAAATTAAAGTAAAGTTTAAGCATTTATTACTTTTCTCTGATTTTCTAGCTAAACTTTAAAACAGGGGATAAAAGAACGTTTGCATTCTTCAGTTGACTTTCTGGAAATGATACTCAACTCTAACTTCTTCATCCCCCCTCAGTCCAATTACAAGTGCTCTCTTCACCCAAAAAATAATCACATTACCTCCAATCGTTATGTCCGTCTTACTTTGATTACATAAATATCTATTTAAAAAAATTAAAAAGATCAACTTTCATATAAAAAGCTGAAATTTTATAATAAATCAGGAAAAAAGGTACTCACACGCAACTCCGATGGAGTTTTTCGTTTCAATGTGGTGGCAGTGACCTTAGTACCACCAGCTCCACCAAAATTAAGTGCATTTGATTGATGAACTGGACCCACAGAAGCAACCTTCGCCATCTTCTTCCACTTCAACTAGCAAATACCTTCTTCAGATATCACACATCAAAAAAATATGTGCAGAAATCAGAAACCAATAAAATCTTTAAAATAAAATCTAACAATCAAGTGAAACCACATACATAATGCGTATATTATCATATTATACATATTTTACATGCTTCTAATCAGAACATAATGCATTTAAGGTAGTAAAACAATAGCGGATTACCTAAATTTTATTCAAAAACCTAATGCAGAAATCAGATACCAAATAAAATCTTCTAAACAAAATCTAAAAATCAAGTGAAACCGCATACATAATGCTTATATTATCATAATATACATATTTTGCATATGCTTCTAATCGGAACATAATGGATTTAAGGTAGTAAAACAATAGCGGATTACCTAAATTTTATTCAAAAACCTACGAACCGTAAATGTCTGAATCATCGATTGCCCTAAATAGTGTTAGGGGTAAATCGACGGCGTCGGTGGATCTGAGCGACGGAGGAGTGATGTTTCCTGTGGGGTAGAGGGGGGAAGAGGACTAGTGAAGTGGGAAAATGAAAAAGGAGAGTGAGGGATTTGGGGGGATTTGAACGATTTCAGTTTCCCTCGCAACTGTTCGGGCTGACGGCTGCGGGTCGGGTATGGAGCAATAATTTTAGTTTCGCTGCCCGCCTATGTGTCTTCTTTTCAAGTTGTGAGACGCTATTTTTCGGGGTCGTCTTTAATTTTTGTTATTTAAATTGATGGTTTTAATTTTTATTATTATTATTTATTTAAATAAAAATAATATTTAAGAAGTATTTTTAATTTTGTTAGGCAAATTTTTTAGATAATATTTGTTTTGACATAAGTTAAGTAATTATTTAATTAACAAGTTAAACATTTACACTTAATTTGTATTGTATTAAAAGTATAAATTCGTTGGAGCAGTTGATTGAAGCTTTTTTGTCAAAATTACATAATAGATAAAATTATAATTTATTGTTTTTATTAAATAATTATTTTTTAATTATTATTTAATAATAGAATTTTAATAATAATTAAAGTTGTAACTATTAAATATTTACTTATTCGTAAAATATAGAATTCTGCATATTTGCTACTTTAAAATTGACTAAAATTGCTCCTTAAATCTTTTTTATTTGAATAAATGAGGCTTTCTAAGAAGAACTTGGAACCTATGACACTACAACAAAATGATGAAATGAAGAAGAATGAGCGGAAGGCATCGAGGAAGGGTGCGAATTTGTGCACTTGTGTTTGATTGCTACTTTGCCCGACCTGGGTGCATTCACAAGTAAATGGTATGCCACCATTGTGCACGCACACTCATTTTATAAATTGCTTCCTATGAATGCGATTTATAAAATGCGATTCTAATCGTGTCGTAATACGTTTTATATCGTATTTTGTAGGAATACATTATGCAATTTATAAGTCTGTTTTGTGAATACAATTGCTTTATTAACTTAAAGCAATCTTTTCTTCATTAAGCCAGTTAAATCTTCGTGAAATTTTTAACTCATGGTAAGAATATCGTAAGAAGAGTGTAACCGTTTGCGTAAATGCATTGGATTCGTTCTCATTTTTTTTTTAAGGATGTCTTTAATTTTGTTATTTAAATTAATATTAAAAAAACAAAAAAAATATATTATTTAATAAATATTTAGCATTTAACGTAATTTTAATTGTAGCTTAATTTTGATTGGGCAAATTTTCCAGAGAATGTTTGCCCTTGACATAAGTTTTTGTATTTATCTAATTTACAAGTCAAACATTTCTACGAATTAATTTGTATATATTAAAAGATAAATGTATTTAAAAATGTTGATTGTTGTTTAATAGTCTATTATAGACAAAATTATAATTTGTATTTTTGTAAATTACTATTATTTGAGTATTATCCTAATATCTAGGTTTTTAATAATAATTGTAGTTGTAATTATTAAATATTTATTTATTTGTAAAATATCACGAATTTCTAATACTCCCTACAATTCCATTTATTTCATGATATATTTGCACACTCGTTAAGAAAAATAATAGGGATGATAGCTTGACTAATATAACACTAGTAATATTTTAGAAACATCTGATAATAATTCTTTTCACGTCTTAGAATTATTTCAAGTACTAAAATTTATAATTGGAAAGACATAGTTGTAATTTTAAATTTTCGAATTTCCCGTGTTATTATTATTTAGATAAGATTCCTCATAATCATAAATTGGACTATTACCCAAGTATTAATATTATTATAACTTTGAATACTAATATTATCTCTTGAATTTAAAACTAACAAGTATTTGAAATAATTATTTTTAGTATACCTAGCAATTAAAATGATATGGAAAGAGTATTTAGTAACTTAAACTTGACTAAATTTGTTCCTTAATTTTTTCTTATTTGAACAAATAGTATTTTATCGAATGTAATTTATACATTGTGTCTCATGAATGCGGTTTATAAATCACATCACTTAAATACGTTATAATCGCGTCCCATGAATACAGAATTTATAAATCGCGTACGGTGGTCGGCTTATTTTGTCGGAATACATTTATACCAATTAAGTCGTGTTTGTGAATGCGATTATATATTAAAAGTCCTATCATTTAGAAGTAGGAAATCAATTAAACTAACTAAATCTTTATTGGAATTCTTAACTCGTGGTACAAGAAAATAAATAAAAGAGAATTAATTCCATTTGCATAAATACATTGAATTCGTTCTATTTTTTAGGTTGTATAATTGAAAAAGAAAATATAGAAATGCAACATACTTTAAGTTGTTACAACTAATCAGATGTTCTTGTTAATTGAAACAACTTAAAATGCTATGTATTTTCTATATTTTATTTTTAAAAAACATATTATACAATATTTTGAGAAATAAAGAAGAACAAATATAATCACATACGTTGAATGTGATTTATGCAAATAGCATATGTAAACCATGATTTACCGCATGTGATTGAAATCGCATATGGTGAATCTGCTATTTACATATACATTGAATGCAATTTATACATATTATACA
Organism: Datura stramonium; assembly: GCA_018107945.1. NCBI lineage: Eukaryota > Viridiplantae > Streptophyta > Magnoliopsida > Solanales > Solanaceae > Datura > Datura stramonium. The sequence goes on from JACEIK010008259.1 coordinate 19,417, forward strand.
CATATGAAGAGATCTATTGTTACACCCCGTAAATTCTCGACATGTAGATGAATTACATTCGTGTTGGTTAAGAGTTTTAGAATGTCATACATGCTAGGGAAGGCTAGGGGAAGACTTGATGAACATTTCATCGAACCATGTGAGGCCAGGGCGAACCACTCCGCGATGGTAGCGTGCCACGGAGGAGGGCCTCCGCGATGGCGGTGTCGGGAGCCTGTCAAAATGATGATAAGCCCCACTTGATTTTTTTTTTTTTGGGGGGATAATTATGTAATTTTCAGTGAAAACGAAGCAAAAAAGAGGGCGAAGTAATTTGATGAAATTTCTTACCCATTTCTGTGTCATAGCAGTCCCGAACTCAAATTAATCTTGGGTGGTAGTATTAGTGTAGGAGCATTCTGTGGAATTAGTTTCATGAAATTCGGTAGGCGAATCGTCGTCACTACCGGAGCTAAGGTAAGTGGAATTGCTCCAAATTAGTGTCCAATATACTCTATTACCTAAGTGAGTATTTCTCACTTGAACCAGAAATGGCGAGTTCTCGGTTGTTCTTCCGATAAGTCGAGGCTATATATATATTCAAAATAGTGTTTTCTTCCGAATATCGATGAATTTAGTTAATTGCTATAAATATGAATGCGAGTTGGAAGAAATAGCTGAAAAATTACTTAGATTCACATCCAGATCTCAGAAGTTAATGGGCAAGGTGTAAAGCCGGTTCTTCGGCAAGTTAGTAGTTCGGGGTATAGTGAATGGTTGAGTACGGTAGAATGTTTGAAGCCGCATATTATGTTTAAAATGTAGATTTTATTATAATGTTAGAAACATCGTTATGTGTAGCATGACTTACCAACACGATATAAATCCCAGTAGGAAGTTTGAAAGCTTAGACATAGAGTGCCGGTATATGTCTATTAAAGTACGTCGGATGTTATCGTGTTAGTAAAACTTAGTAAAAGCAATGCAAGTGTCTTGCCAAGTATTTGAAATAGAATAAGTAACTATAAAGTATTTCGGAAATAGAATAGTAGCTAAAATAAAGTTTAGGAAGCATGTTAAAATAGTAAACCCATACACCGTAAACTTAGTTACACAACATGATTCTCCAGCCGAAGTATTATATCTTGTCATTGTCCAGGTCGGCACGGCATCACGAAATTATATAGATACCGTTATCGGCATGTTTTATATACATACATTCTTATCATTAGTTCCAGTACTTAATGTGTGATTATTATTATCAGGTTGGTGTTGTATTGTTTTGCGTTGGATACCTAGCGTCCATATTGTCGGGGGTTAATAGGCATGTCGGTAGTCAGCGAGCGAGATACGTCGCTCACGGAGTGGCATGTCGTCCTGAAGGGACGGAGTGGGATGTCAGGTTCCATATTTTGCCTTGGTGGGTTTATACACCGGAAGTCGGCCAGTGCCTTAGGTGTTGATTTAGGAGTCTCCAGGACTTAGTCTGATTATAGTCGGGGCTGGCGGGCCCAGTGTATACCGAGCCGGTAAGATGCTTATAGTTAATATGGGAGATGGATGTGGTGGGGTATAAATTGCTTGTTAGTTGTACCTCAAACATGGAGTAGGGTAAGGTTTATGTGTGCTATTCATGTTATGTTATGCTATATTACGCCATGTTATGTTAGTTATGAGTAGACAGGACAATAGAATGTCCACGTTATCAGAATACGACTCCTACTCCTTTCGGCATAATTGAGGCGGAGTCTTAAATTCACCCCCTTCGAGTCGATTCACAGTCTATTCCTTTTCTATTTTAGTACTGTCGGTTATATTGCTTGTCTTGAGTTATTTTTCGGTTGTTTGCCTATACTCAATACAGTCGATACCGACACCGTTTGAGGCGCTAATTACTTGCACACGGTACCTATAGACGGTGATCACTCGTGATTCCAGGCCCGACACACGAGAGTCATCAGCTGATCATCGGAGCTAGATAGTAGAGGTTTATCCCTTTCTTTTGTTAGTGCAGTATGGGTAGGGCGGGGCCACTGTCTGGCCAATGTGCTCCAGTATTTTTAGAGAACACACGGTGTATATTTCTATGGTTAGTTGTATCGGTCTTGTGGGGCCGTGTGTATATCTTAGTTGTTATGATGGCAGAGTGAGGCTTCATTCGGTTGGTGAAGTGATGACAGCCGGTCATTAGCGGTGCTGCCTGTTTTGCGATTGATGTGAGCAGCGTGGTGGCGTAGGTCCGTATAGGTTATTTCCTACTCTTCATTGCAGTTGGTTGTTGTTTGCTTACAAGTGACTATAGGCGCACTCGTATAAGCTAGTTATATAGCCCGTCGTTTTCTTGAATCAGAAATTAGGCCAGACACCAGCAACGGAAGTCTTGGCTGTTAGTCCCAGCCGGTTAGGAGTTGAGTAAGCGTAGGGTCTTGATCGTATACGGCGGGCGCTGACATCATAAATCATTTTCCACCTCACTATAAATCATTTTTCCACCTCACGTATAAATATGTTTTAGCAAAGATTTATAATCTCATTCCGCGAATGTATATATAAATTGTATTTATCAATGTAATTTATAAATTTCTATATGAAAAAAAATTAATAATTTTAAAATTGTAAATATTAAATTTCTTATATAGACAAACACAATATATTTTAGAGAATTTTCGTGCTTTTAACATAGTGGAGTATAAATACGTAAATTAGTTCAATAATTATAATGTCAGTATTATAAGAGTTTACACTCCGGCGCCACCGCCGCTCCACCGTCCTCCGCCGCCTCTGTAGCCATCGGAGCTACCATTTTCTCCGGGAAAAACTATCACCTTCTTTCATTAAAAAAAGGTTAAAGAAAAAATAAAAAAAACTGAAGCATAGCTATGATCATAGCCCTCTTCAAGCAGCTCCTTTTATCAAACACATAGAATGCATTCGAGAGTAGGGTTTCTCTTAGCATGCACTAAAAGAAGGTCTTCTCCATCTTCTTCATCTAATTGTTCTACGTTTCTTCTATCTACTCTATTCTCTTCTAATCAAAACCGGCAGTTATTCTCGGTTTGCCACCGCCGGATTTTGATCGGCAGTGATGTAAGTAAGGTTTATTTCTTCCCGGAATCGAATTTTCGTTGGAAGGGACAACTGCGTGGGTTTTGTAGATACCCTGGTACTGCAGCCTTAGAGCAATTCTCCGACGATGAATATGAATGCGACTATGAAAATCATCCGGTAATTTTGTTTTTCATTTTTTAATTTTTTTTTAAGGATAATAAAATATACTGCTTTAATGTTAAGTTCTATGCTTTAGTTTTAAGTTCTATGCTTTTTGATTAGGTTATAGCGAGCTTTAAACATATAAAGTTCTCGTCTTTGGCGCTTCCAAATTCTGATGATTCCTTTAAATTATGATTGTGGTCTATGTCTGGTTATCTTATTGTATTTTCTTGAATTTCCTTTTGACTTAACTTTGGAAAATTAAATGCCATACATGGATTTAGATGTTTAATGTTTCAAAATGCTACTTGTAATTTGGAAATTGAAATGGGAATTAACATTGTTTTATTACTACTTCTTCTCAAAAAGTCCATCTTTTTTTTCCGGTTGGGCCGAAGCAGCTAGGTTGGGTAGTGTACTGGAAAGGAGATTAGGAAAAATAGTTCTAGCTTCAGTTCTTACTTAAAGCTAGCAGCTTTGAGTTATTTTCAGTTTTGAAACCTTTAGTTAGTGTAAAAGGAACACTTACAATGTCGTTCTCTTGAAAAATTTGAATTTTCATTTTCTGTTCGAGATGTGATTGATGTCGGGTGGGGTGGGGGGTGGAGGGGAGTCAATGGTTTGCCCCATTTTCTCTTTTCAACTTGTCCTTCTTTTAATTAGTAAATTACAAGAGATTCATGGAGGTAAATAAAATGCTCTGTCTTTTTAAGTTGTCCTTTACTTTTGACAAACCACTTGGCTGGTCTGCATGGACAAGGATCGTCTCAGTTGGAATTTTCCTACCCCTTAAAATAATGTTGACAAGTATTTGGTTTTCGTTAGCTCTCTGGCCTTGGAGACACTCTTGTACTGGAGCTAACCTTTTTAACCTCTTTTGTAACTATACATTTTCTTGATATCTTATTAATGAGAATAACTTACTTCATAAAAGAAAAGCTTTAGGCTAATTGTCTGGTTATTCTTTACCTTTTGGTGTATCTTTCGATACATTTTTTTGAGAAATGAAAAGTGTGCTATTAACATAGCACCCAAAGAGGTCTTGTCAAAGGTTTTTACATATCAGAAATAAAAAATATATCCCTTCCAGTCTTAAAGAGATTCTATCAGATCCATCACTGCTTTAGCATCACTAATAATGTTCTATTTACACCAAAAATAGAACAAAAGTTAAATGTTCAGTTTGATTTTTTCAGATGAAGTTTTGTCTTCATAGCAGCTAGCCTTTTTTACCCTCCAAACTATCCACCATATATATGCAGGAACGGTGTGCCAACATTTCGCTTGCTATTCCTTTCCTTGATAAAAAGCTCTTCAATAGATCTCTCCGGTGTTTTAATGCATGATGAATCCAACCATAAGGAACAGTTGCCGTGTGATTTGACAATGCAGAAAAGATGGTTCACACTCTCTGGCTTGACACCACACAAGAAACATCTAGAACACAACTGGAATCTTCTTCTTTGCAAGTTATCGTAGATTAAATATGCCTTTTGAGCGACCATTCATGAGAGACATCACCTTAATGCATGCATTGTTAACTTTTTTGGGTACATTGAAAAGACCAAATACTACTACAACAATACACCCTGTGTAACCCCACAAGNGCAATAGTTTTTACTCCTAATTTACCTTCTAGAGGGCTCCCTAGAGACTAATAGAACTCTTAAATTCATAAGCCACAAGGCTGAAATTTGCGAGGAGAAGAAACTCCATTTTCTTTAGCGCATTTTCCCAAATTATCAATTTTTTCGTGCTTGTGGCCTTCATCTGCCAGAAAGTCTGCATATTGGATGCCTCCTTCCAAATAGATTAATAGTGGTCTTATTTGCTTCCAACAAATACTTACAATTTTCAATTATAGCCCTAAGAGAGTGACACTGTATGTCTTCTTTGATAAGCTTGACAACAACTAGACAATCTGTTTCTACTTCCAGTTCTTTATATCCTAGTTATTCTGCTAAGTTTAGCCCTTGTTTGATGCTCCATGCTTTAAAGTGAGGCTTGAGGTGTAGGCTTCATCTAACCGGAGTATTCGCATTCACTTTCCTTGATCATCTCTAAAAATTCCTCCAAAAGCAGCTTCTCCAACTTGAGTCTTGACACTGCCATCAATATTCAATTTAATCATGCGTTACTTAATACAACCAGCCAAACTCTGCTTTAGTTATCTGATATTGTTTCTTTGCAGCCAACAAAACATTGTATTATTTTACGTGGAATTTTATGCTGGGATTATTTTGCCTATACAATCAAGCAAACAACCCATTAAATTTCTCAGACTGAAATTACGTTTGAAGTTTATTCTCTAGGTGTTTCTTTTACTTGCATGGAGGTAGTATATCCTTTTATTTTATGATCTGCTAAAAACAATATGCATGACAGTTGGCAATTGTATACATATTTGCCTATTTAATGTTACAAAAGATCATGGAAAGAGTAGGGGTGAGTTGACCTGCAATGTGTATATGGACTTTGATTTAAGAAATCTGTGGCTGTTGAAGGGCTTGATGGTGGGTGTTGTTGTCAGTGTTCAGCTGCCATTGGTTTTTGTTTGTTGTAGCTCAAACGAAAATGGTCAAGAAAATGTAAGGAAAGAAGAATGTTCATCTATTTGACTTTATCGCGTGTGCGTTTCGGGTTTTCTTCTTTAATAAATTCACATGCATATCTCTGTGCATATTATTTCTGGTATGAGAGATTTATCAGTTAGAGATTACTTAGGGACTTTGAGAGTTCAATGACAGGCTTCGTCATCAGTGGCCAATGTAGATGAGTGGAAATGGAAACTTAGCCTGCTGTTGCGCAATGAAAAGGATCAAGAAATTGTATCCAGAGATAAACGGGATAGAAGAGACTATGAGCAGATATCTAACCTTGCTAAAAGGATGGGTCTCTATAGGTAGGGAACAGTGTTGTTGATGATTTCTTGTTACGCTGTTTGTTATCTTGTCTTCGTGCTTTATTTAATCGCTTCTTTTTGCATCTTCCAGTGAAATTTATGGGAAAGTTGTAGTGGTGAGCAAGGTTCCTCTTCCAAATTACAGACCTGATCTTGATGATAAGCGGCCTCAAAGAGAGGTAAAGTTGTCTCCTAAAACCATACAATTATTTCTTTCTGTTGTTGCATGTTGAATATCCATATATAGAGTAACAATTGAAGAAATAAAATTTTAAGTTGACATTTGGATTTGGTTTTAGATTTGTGTTAATCAAAAGAGTAAATTAAACATAAAACAACGTAGAAATGGCATTGCAAAGATTTCTTGCTGTTCAACATTCTAGATTTGCTCTTGAGTTTTGAAAGCAGAACTTGAATATTTGATTGCATTGATGCAGGTAGTAATCCCATTAAGTTTGCAAAGGAGAGTAGAAGGCTTGCTTCAGGAGCATATTGATAGAACACAACTTAATAGTGGAAAAGCTGACAACATTTTAGATGGTACTAAGTCCTCTGATAAAGTTATAGATGCAAATATGGATGAAAATCCAGATTCTTTCTTAGATGACTCTGTCATGGAGAAGGTTCTTCAGAGGCGGAGCTTACGCATGCGTAATATGCAGAGGGGCTGGCAGGTATCTTTCTGCGTTTCTGTTGTTATTGTGTTTCTTTATATTATGTGGAAAACATTGCTCATTTCAGATTCATGTCGCACTCTATGTTCCCGACCTTAAATTTAAAGATAAGGGCTGTTGGCTGATGCTAGCAACCTCTTGGAAACATCTAAAAACTTAGAAGAGTATGTAATCTTGGCATTAAGAAGTCTTATGATCATGTTAATTGGTAGTTCTCAATCAACTTGCTCAAGAATATGGGATTTGGTAGGAAATGGGTCAGTTGGATACTCTTTTTGCATAAGCACTGCTAAATATTCTGTCCTAGTTAATGGGACACCCGAGGGCTTCTTTGCTGCTCAATTGGGTCTATGACAAGGAGACCCTATTTCTCCTTTCCTGTTTATACTGCTGATGGAGTGCTTCACTTGTATGTTGTCTGTAGCATAGAGGAATGGCTGGATAAATGGTTTCAGAGTTCATAACATCACCCGTAATACTCTATAGACCTCTCACCTGTTGTAAGCAAATGATACTTTGGTGATGTGTGATGTAGGTTGATTAACTAAAACATGTGAGGGTGATTCTAGTAGTTTTTGAAGCTGTCTTTGCCCTTGAAGAAGTTACTTATATCTGGTTAATAAAGTTACTAGTTGCTGCATTCTGACTGCTACCTTAGGTTGCCAAGTGCTTTACCAACTAATTATCTTGGATTGCCGTTGAGACTGAAGCACAAATCTTTATAACATCTGGGAAGAAGTGTTGGAGAAATGTGAAAAAAGGTTAGCCAGGTGGAAGAAACAATATCTACCAATATTTTCTCTGGGAGGGAGATTGGTTCTAATTAATACCGTGTTGGATTCATTTTCCATACATGTAATGTCTCTATTTCCAATGCCTATCAAGATTGAAAATAATTAATAAACTTAGGAGGAATTTCTTATGGCAAGATAACAAGGAGAAAGTCGTTTGAATTGGTGAACTGAATGTCTGTAATTAAAGACAAAAAAGATGGAGGATTGGGGATTAAAATCTCAAACAACAAAACAAAAGCCTGTTGATATGGAGACTTAATATTGAGATGGAAGCGCTCTGGTTGGTGTTATTAGGAAAAAGTCTGGTTGGTATTATTAGGAACAAGTCTGGTACCGATGGGAAATGGTGTATTAGAGAAGTCAGAATATCCTATGGTGTGTCAGAATGGAAGGATAATAGATCTCTTTGGCCTCTCTTTTAGGTTAATATAAGGATCAAGGTGGGCAGGGGAGAAAAGTTTCTTTCTGGATGGACAGTTGGATGACCTTTGAAAGTTCCAATTCCAGATTTATTCACGTTGGCTTCAAATGCTGCAGCTACATTGGCTGAGAATAAAGTAATAGCCTGTTTGACCAATCTTCTAAAATCAACTTATTTTGAGAAATGTTTTTTTGAAAGTGCTTTTCAAAAAAGTACTTTTGGTGAGAAACACTCTGTGTTTGGCTAATCAATTTAAAAAACACTTTTGAGCAATTACTGTTTGATCAAGTTTTTAAAAAGTGCTTTTTAAGTGTCTTTTTCGGGGAAAACTATCCTTTTTAGTTTCTGGAAAACAACTTCTCCTGCTACCCCAAAAACACTTATTTTCTCGCAAAAGTTTGGCCAAACACCTCACTTTTTAAAAATATGCACTTATGGCCTCCCAAAAGCTTGATCAAACAGGCTGTAGATGGGTTTGGAGTATCAACTTCAGAAGAAACTTGAGAAGAAATTTCAATGATTGTGTGAACGGGGTTGCCAATTTTTTTAGTCAAACACAATTCAACAGCTAACCATACAGAAGACAACATGTCATGGATTCCTAGCAACAAGGGTTTGTTCACAGTGAGATCATGCTACAAAATTTTAACAAAAGAGGAGAACTTACTAAGTCCTTGGCCGTGGCAATAGATCTGGAGATCTGAAGCTCCAGTTAAGGTAGCTGCTTTACATGGATTGTGTGTGAAGAAGCTTATCTCACTCATGAGAATCTCCGGTAAAGAGGTTTTGATCTATGTAGCAAGTGCTTTTTATGTGGGAGAGATCCTGGGAGCATCTGCCATTTGTGTTTGTACTATCAGGTTACTATGCAATTGTGACAGTTTTTTTTAAAGTATGATTGGATTGCAACGAGTCATGCCAAGATCAACAAATGATTTGCTGAGGGCTGGCACAGAAAAGGCCCATGGAAGAGGAAGTCACTGTGGTGGAATACTACACCTGCATGTGTTTGGTGGGCTGTCTGGAAATGGGAGATGTTCTGAAGCTTCTGCGAGCTCCACCAACAAGATAAAAGTCTAATTGTATGATTTTGTTTTGCTTATGATGTAGGATGGAACACTTAAATGAAGCTGAAATAGTTATACAAACATTAGAATCCCTACAAGATTAGATGGGGCACGCTGCTGGTGTTTGTTCTTTACTACATGTACAGAGATGTGCTGTATTAATTTATAAAATTACCTTCAACAAAAATATTTATGCTTAGAATGATTTTAACAAATCTCCATGTGGCTTGCAATAGTTAGTATTCTATTGTCCTGAGGTGAATGTAGAAGATCTTTTTTACTTTCATTGGGAGCTTTTTATCTAATCACAACCTGTTGTTTATGAAACTGTCTCCGTAGGTTCAACTCCATGTTTCATTCGTGTTTCTTTTTTCCCTTCTTCAATATCAGCACACACAAACTTTTGTTGGATACATATTGCATGTATAAATGCTCGTTGGATTTATTTCCCGCAGGAATCTCCTGATGGAAACAAAATGCTTGAATTCCGGAAATCTCTTCCTGCATTTAATGAAAAGGAAAGGCTGCTCCAAGCAATTGCACGTAATCAGGTCTTACTCCAATGAACTTATGATTCTTTCTCTGTGCAGTTGACGCATGTATGGTGATTGCATATGGAAGATATGTAGCCCGAGTCAATGCCCTTCTTTATTCTTATAATTTCAGACTGAACCTTTATCATGAAAGATGTGGTCGTGCTGGAAGGTTCTCTTGCAAATTGATAGTCATTTTTGGTATTCGTGAACTAAGGATCTTCTTTTAAAATGCATCGAAGCTTTTGCTCTCCTATTTGCAGTCAAGAGACTCAAGTCCCTTATAATATAGTGGTTGTGCTTATACACTGGTAACATTTAAATGATCACATTAAGTGGTGTTGAATTCTCTAGTATTTGGAGGATGTCCAGGGAACAGACTAGGACATACTCGTAGTGCATAAACCTATTTTAGCATTGGGATAAACATAGTTTTATAACTATTGGACGTGTGGTGATTCTTAATGGTTGTCAATTGCAGAGTAGAAACTGCAAGGAACTGAAAATTGGCTGTAATGGTTAACTTGTTTTATGTCAACTCAGTCTCTTCTGATTATTACAACAGGTGGTAGTAATTTCTGGCGAGACAGGATGTGGTAAGACCACTCAACTGCCACAGTACATTCTAGAGTCAGAAATAGAATCTGGCCGTGGAGCATTTTGTAGCATAATTTGTACGCAGCCTCGAAGAATATCTGCTTTGGCTGTTGCAGAAAGAGTGGCTACAGAAAGGGGAGAACCTCTTGGTGACTCAGTATGCTACTATTCCTTTCTGCTCTGCATCCTTTTTTTACGGGCTTTTGGCTAAGATTTCACTGGATGAGACAGTCGCAAAAGTTGAAATTTTGTTTGTTATGATCAATTTTGGAAGCTTCTTTATGTTAGTTGCTGTTCTTCACAGAGTATTTTTGGTAGGTTGGTTATAAAGTACGATTAGAAGGGGTGAAAGGAAAAAATACACATTTGCTATTTTGTACAAGTGGTATTTTGCTTCGTCGTCTTCTCAGTGACCGTAATCTTGATGGTATAACGCATGTTTTCGTTGATGAAATTCATGAGCGAGGCATGAATGAAGGTAGCTGAATTAGCAACTTAGGTTCTCTGGTTGTGGTTTTCTAATGAAAGCGTTTCCAATGCATTGATAATTTGCTTCTCATTCTTTATCAGATTTCCTGTTGATTGTGTTGAAGGATCTTCTTCCACGACGCCCAGATTTGAGATTGATTTTGATGAGTGCTACTCTTAATGCTGAGTTATTTTCCAGTTTCTTTGGAGGGGCACCTATGATTCACATCCCAGTAAGCTGCAACTTGGATCACCAGTCAGTTAGAGATTTATACATGTTGTTGGTGTTTGTATACTAGTTTAGATGACAGTAGTCCTTTTTACTCTGTCCAGTACTCTATGACTCCCCTAATATTTGATTTTCGGAATTTCTCGATGCAGATTTGAAAAGAATGAGCTTTCGAGTTTTCTGCCTTTAGATAGGTGCATATATGCTATATGTTAGTCTATTATACGATATTTATATAATTCTAACTTTACCTTGAGATTTCTCGTTTTTGTTTTGTTACATAAAATTTTACTACCACTAATTAAGATCACAACATGTTGACTTTTCATTCCAGAACAACTTTTATCTTTCTGTATTGTTTATGTTAAACGGGGGTTTAGGTTGTTGAGCCTTGCTGGCTTATTTGACACATTATGTTAACTTTTTGGCCAATTGCATTTTGTATGATGTAGGGCTTCACATATCCTGTAAGAGCAAACTTTCTGGAAGATGTGCTGGAAATTACGGGATATAAGTTGACTTCATTCAACCAAATTGATGATTATGGCCAGGAAAAGATGTGGAAAACACAAAAACAATTAGCGCCCCGCAAAAAGAAAAATCAGATAACTGCTCTTGTTGAGGTTGTTATTCCGTTTGCAGTTGTGTTCTGTACATGAGATGAGGCACTTCCTTATTTTCTAGTTATGTATTGTCTTCTTTAGTCCATTTCTGTTAGATTTTCAGCTTCCTTCATAATACTTTTTACAACTTTGCTCTATTTTTTTTTCCTGGTGCTTGTTTTCTGATCGTCTTTTCATTTTCTTTTGATGTCCCTCTCTAGCTATGAACATCTAAGAGGGAGAAAAATCATGATCTTTTCTTTTCTCGAAATTTGGAAATGAAGACGAGTGGTTCAACTGAAGTTTGAGCTTGTTTATTGTATTGAATCAGGTGTTCCTCATAGATCATTAAACAATATCATAAAATAAGAGATGTAAATTTTATGTTCTTCATATGCTAACACGTGAAGGCCATGAGGGAAGCTAATACCCTTCCATAGACCGTTAAAACATAACTTCACAAAATGGACTTTGCTCCCTGTTCTGCATGATTTCTGTACCCAGTCAATCTGCTGTGCTCTTAGCTAAGAAGCAATATGGAGTGGAAGAGCTCTCCCTTATTAATCTGGATAGAAAATCCACCTTCTGGATTCTGGTTAGAAGAGAACCTTTTGGATTTTACTTTAACAAAATTTAAAATAGTCTTTTTGTTTCTTTCGTACCTGCAAATACAGAGAGGCATTTGATTTATTCAAAAATCCCCTATTTCACGTCCGTTTTGCTCCCAAATGATTAATTTAAGTTGAGATCTTCAAAGTTCGAACAGCTCAAGCATCTGAGGGTGCATTTTCTCCTTTTCCCTCGAAGGTAATGAGAAGAGGGAGAAGAAATAGTGCAGTTTGACTAGTAACTAGATGCATAGTGTTTTTCCATTTTCAAGAAATTGCTCCTATGTAATTTGCTGAATCTTTTTTCTGTCAGTCATGTGTTCTAATAGTGATTTAAATGTCAAGGCATTAGGTATCCCTGGTATAATAATGTGGGTGTTCAGATGTGTTTGCATGACTTCTGTGGTGCATTAATATACTGGTATTTTGTACTTATTTGGTTGGTTTTATTAATTCAGTCTTCCACTGCATTATAGGGTTGCCTATTCATAACCTGTTGGGAAAGACGGGTTCAAGTTATGAGAGATCCAAAAAACGACATGTATTTGAGATCTAAGCAACTTAAATTTCCTGTATAGAATCTTGATTTTAGAGGAGTGAGTACTCCTTTTTGTGTAATTATGTGCCACTTGAACATACTTTTCTTTTACGTTCTATCAAAGAAGACTTACCATTCTATCTGCATTTCTTTTACGTTCTATCAAAGAAGACTTACCATTCTATCTGCATAAACTATTTGGTATCGTCCTCACAGATATTTACCATTTCAAAAGATTTATCCCCCGAAACAAAGAAAGGTTTTCTGCTTGTAAGATTTTCTATATTTTAGGTATACTTCTTCTGTACAGGCGTATTTTTTGCGCTGTTAATGTAATTTATTACTTTATATAAAAGAAAGAGAGAAAGTTTTCCTCTCCATAAATCGTCAAGAAATGCCTAAACTTTCACTGGAAAAAGGGGTTGCCAGAGTTAGTTCTGGGGAGAGAATGAATTACTGAGTGTTAGGCACATTTTCCAAGAGAGAGAACTACTCATTGTTGGTATTATTTCAAATTTTCCTTCCAATTGTGTTCTTTCTTTCTTATGTAGTTTTATTCTTGTTGGTTAGATGCTGTAGAAAGAAATTGTCAGATTGCTAGTACTGCAAGAGAAGATACAGTACTAATCTTGTATGAATGATGTACTATATGACAGGATGCTGTAGACAAATCAAACTTCGAGAATTATAGTCCAAGGGCACGTGATTCACTAGCATGCTGGGCTCCTGATTGTATTGGATTCAATCTTATTGAGGCAGTTTTGTGCCATATATGTCGGAAAGAACGTCCAGGTGCTGTACTAGTATTTATGACTGGTTGGGAAGATATTAGTTGTTTAAGAGATCAACTTAAAGCTCATCCTCTCTTGGGCGACCCAAATAGAGTGTTGCTGCTCACTTGTCATGGTTCTATGGCTACCTCTGAGCAGGTAATACTGCTTATCTCTCCTAATTTTGATGCCTCTCGTGTTTTGCAGTTTGCAGTTGCCGCTTTTCTTTGAATGTATACTGCATGTCACCTTCATTTTCATATCGTCGTGTGTAATGTAATAGGATCTGTTCTACTGAGGTGTCAATTTTTCAGTCTTCCACAAGAGATTGTAAAAGAAGTACAAATTATAACAAAGTTACCTATGACTCACTTCT
>JACEIK010008260.1:27065-64625 GCA_018107945.1 Datura stramonium
AGGAAATTATACTCTTTACAGAGTATAATATGTTTGATAATATAGAGTTTTATATAGGGGTGAGAAATAAAAATTTTCTTTAATTTACACCCTTCAGAATAAAATAAAAAATAAAAAATAAAAAATCACATGATATAAATATTCTTCTAAGTTATACTCCACGTGACTTTAGATTCTAAAGATTTATATTTAGTGGACTCTCACTGAATATAAATTCAATTGTTAAAAGAAAAAAATAAAAAAATAAATCCATTTTAAATATAAAAAGAAAAAATGAGCTCATATTAAAAGCAATTCATGCAAATTTATGGTAACTTTCCCAAGTAACCAGCCGTGGGCCTTGGCTCATCTTCATTGTGTCCCTCATTTCCAGACACACTACTTGACCTGTGCACATTTAAGGCCACATTTTCAATCATCATCTCTCTACTACATCTCAACATTTTATTGACTAAAATATTTCAGTTTCAAATTCAAAGGAAAAGAAAAAAAAAACACTAAGTAGTTAGATGTATTTGACCCTAACACTTAAGATTCATTAATTTACTTTTTTAATATCTAAAAGAAAAATGTCATGGAAGATTTGGAGGTTTTTTTATTCACAGAAAAATATGATGGGATGTATAAGATCTTGTTCTTAATTGAGAGTCTTAAGTTTAAGTTTGGGAGTGGAGTAACTTCTGGTACTTAATATGTAGTGTTTTTTCTTTAACAGACCATATATGACTCTAATCCGAATTAATTAATCGAGTAAATCTTAAGAATTGATAAACCGGAAAAGGAAAGGAACTTCTTTTGTTAGTCCTTAAAAGTTTATGAGATATCCTCGAGTAATCCGTGAATAAAAAGAGAATAATAGGACATACAGGGCTTCAATACAAATTAGTTAGTCGAGTAAATCTTAAGGATTGATAAATCAGTAAAAGAAAGAAACTTTTCTTGTTATTTTTTAAAATTTTGTGTGGTGGAGTAAGTAGTAACCCGTGAATAAAAAGGAAGAAAAATCACCAAGGGTTGTAATGAAGTAGTACGTGTGTTGTTATATCCTTAATCAAAGATATCGAATTCGAATTCGAATTTCGATATTAAGTCACTTCTAATTGGGAGCATTTTCCCCCCTCAAAATGAAACTTTTTAGGCACAAATCTAAATCAATTGACCCCTAAAATAATTACCCAAATGAAAAGAAAAAAAGAAGAAAGAGTTAAAACTTAGAATTCAAATAAACTTTGATTTTATCTTTAGCATTTTAGTTTAACACCACGCAGACAGCTGGTACCTTCCCAGCTTCTTCATCAGGTAACCTGCCAATTTAACACATTATCACACTCATTTTTTTTCAATGATTTGAATTCATATAAATAGAAAGGACATTGAAATGTAGAGAAAAATGTCTTTCATTCAATTAAAATATAATAACATTCAATCACCAACATGAACTGTGTTGGGATGATTGAAGTCCCTTAACTCTTAATCAGAGATTTCAAGTTTGAATTTTAGGTATGGAGAAAATTTTATTAAAAGCGCTGGCATCATAATGAACTCTGCAAAGCTTGAACCAAATTAGGTGAATTTCAATACAGATTCTGGATACCAGACGTGAAACCAAAAGAAATAATTACAATCAACGCTAAGAAGGTAAAAAGTTCCATTTCCGGTATATTTGGGGTCTCATTTATAAATAAAAAAGAAGAAGAGGTATTTGGGGCCTCAGGAGTCGTGACAGTATACTAAATACTTTTTGGGCCCCTTGAAAGATACATAATTACAAACAGTGACTGGAAATCGCAAAAAATTAAATTAAATCAACAGAAATGGAATAAATGAGCCATAAAGGGGAACAAGGGGGCAAAAAAAAGTAAGTACTTGACCATCTTTACTACACAGCAAACTGAAAAGTTTCCTCTTGTAAAGAGAGTATTCTTCTGCTTCCATTCTTCAGTGATCAATCAATTCTTTTTTTTTTTCCACAGAGAAAAAGAGAACAGATTGTTCCTGAAGAACCAAAAAAAAGAAAAAAAAGAAAAGAAGAAGAAGATGTCTCTAGGTTATGCTGAAAAGCTCTCTTTTATAGAAGATGTGGGCAATGTTGGGATGACTGAGCATTACGACCCACCTCACGTTTTGCAAGACAAAGTGAGAATTTTTTTTAATTTTTTCTTTTTTGTTGCTTTTTAGCATTTTTTCTCTGCAACCCCTTTACTCCTTTTGTGTTACTTGCTGTGTTCTTTCACTTGTTTGATCATTTTATCTGGCTGCAAATACCCAGAAAATTTGTTTAGGTTTATGTGCTTAATCAAGAATGGAAGTTTAGGAACTGGGGTTCTTCTTTGATTGCTTGATAATTTGCATTTTAGCTATTTTATGAGATCTAGAATTAATTCCCACATTGCTGAGCGTGATAGGGCCCTGATAATCCCAATTTCATTAATCTAGTTAGGGATTGTTGAAATTTAAGGAGTGTAGAGCATGAAGCATTTCCATTAGGAGTTTTCTAATGACTTTATTCCGAAAATTTTTCGATAGTGTCAGGCATTGTTTGTTCATAGCTAAATGTTAAACATTTAAGGATGATAAGCTCCTCAGGTCCTTGGTCTTCTCGATTCAATAGATAAACACACTTTACCATAAAATTTAGTATCAGTGCAAGCACTTGATGGTCCTGCAGAACGACTCCGTGTCCACCGCCAAATTAGAGATTTCACGTATCTTAAGGCTTCAATACTACTTTACGAAATGAGGAATCCTTCTATTAGCAGCATTATTGCAGCTTGTTGAACATCCATGTGAGTTATGCATTTAATGCTGCGATCATCGTTCCTTTTGCTTTTGCATGTCTTCTATATTAAGGGCTTAAGGTAGCATTAATTAATCATTGATAAAATAAGGAGTAGTATTAGGTAATCAACTGTTGATCCAATTGCTAACGTTTATTGTTGGAAACCTTCTGATAAAACTGATTAAAGTAAGAAACAAGAAGCAGATTTCAAATCATATGCTGCCTACGTCTTATAGTATTTCTTAAGAAATTTGGACTAATATAGAAAGAATAGTGGAACAAATTCTGGATTAAATTTGGACTATATGACAAGCTACGAGCACCTAGATAGTACTCAAAACTTATGGTTTTTCATTTGGGATGGTATTTGGAATTTTGAAGTTCCCACTGCTGTAGAAAACACGGTTTCCAGCTTTTCATTATCTGTGGTCCAGCCAACAGAAATGAACTTTTTTTTGGCAGGTATATAGCAATTGTTTCAAATAGATTCTGTGTCATCGTCACAATTTCCAATTGTCCTGTACTGTTGTTTTGTCTTTGTTACCAGAACCCAAATGCATTCTCTTATCGTCCTCACGTTAAAGTGAAATCTTATTGTTAATAATAGAGGAAATATTTTTAGTAGATTTTGATTGCTGAATATTTAGATTCCAGCTGTAATTTCTATCCATTATGCTGTTTAAGATTTTCTGGAAAATCAGTACTTTCTGGTGCTGGAGGATCTTCTGTTTCTTTCAGCTGCTTGTTAAAAATCAGTTAAAAAGGGAAGAATCACTTTATTTTTCTGTGTTCTTACTAATGCTGATTTTTTTAAATATAAAATTTGCAGATTGAGAGACTTGCCGTGATGATACAAAAGGTCAGTCCTTAAACAGTTTTTGTCTTAGCTATGCCATGTACAGCTTTTTCTTTAAAAGTAACCCATTCTAACTCTTGTTTCTTCTACAGAGTAAGCATTTAGTGGTGTTTACAGGAGCAGGAATATCCACTGCTTGTGGTATACCTGATTTTCGTGGTCCCAAGGGCATTTGGACTCTTCAGGTAATATTGTAGATTTTCCGCGAATTGCAAGCCCCTCTTTAGGAAAGCACATTGCTTGACATGTTTCTACCGTTGATACCCATGCTAAACTGTTAAGACTTGAGTGCTGTAAAATACAGTATGGTTTATACTTGCATATGGATTGCACAAGCAATTGTATTTTTTATTTTCTTATTTTTTTCTATGTTACTCTAACCCTCCAAAAAAAGATTTCGCACCCATGTTGGATCCTCCAAAATGCATAGCTTTTGGAGGATCCAACACACACCTAGCTGTATATTTGAAGAGTTCAAGCAACATGGATTTTTTTGATACTTGTGTCTAGGTCAGTTTGCAAGCATCTTAACTATTCCACCGGGTGTGTGCTATCTCCCACCGACACATGTATTGGTTAACCCTTCTCACCAAAGGCTTAGGTAGATGGGATAAACCACTTGTGTTTTTTTTATCTGCGGGGATTTGAACCCTGGTTTCCAAGGTTTTCACCCACTTCATTGACTGCTAGGTACAGCCTTAGGTGCACAAGCATTTGTATTATTATCATTCACTGAGACACGAACAGATTACTTCTATTATTCCTTAGAGCATTTGATAGACAACATTGCAGTAATGTTATCAGGATCAAACCATGGTTATGATGTGAATGTCTGTATATACATTGGAGCATTTTCCATGAATTAAAATTCTATAATAATTCTGTACAGCAAAAGGATAATGGGCTGCTATCTATCTTCTTATCCCTTTTATTCAACTGACTTGTAGAGAGAAGGGAAAGCACTACCAGAAGCATCATTGCCATTTCATCGTGCAACGCCAAGCATGACACACATGGCCCTAGTGGAACTAGAGAAAGCGGGTTTTCTTAAGTTTCTTATAAGCCAGGTGTGGCATTATTGGTCTTCTTACTATATGGATGCGCTTAATATTTGTAGGGTTGTTAATTATCACTTCAGCTTTGTGTTTGTAGCTAGTGCTGCTTTCTAAATGAAATCACAGTTTCAACCCCTGATCGCGCTCCTGTTTTTCATTTCTTGTGATTAGTCATTTATTTGTCCGTTTCCATTCCCAGGAAACATCCCTGTTCTGCCCCTTCCAATTTCCTATGTAATTCCTCTCCTTTAAACGAGGAGACGAGCTGCTCTATGCTCACTCCTTTTTCTTGGTGTCTATGCCCAAAGCCACCTCTATCTTTGACATGCTAATTGATAGCTAGGGCTGTCCAATTGAACACACTCATTAATCTTTGACTTAGATTGCCTTGAAAGAGTGTCACGGGATAGATGTATGAAATAAATAACACAACCTTTAAAATGATTTTGATACTGTTACTAGTGATTTGCATAGTTAGAAGCCTTTTGAGCTTACTTTTCTGATCAACGAATCACGATCTACCGATATATTAAGTTGGATTGTGATGATCCTATTGCAAGGTATGGGACTTGAGTCCCATATCGGTTAAATGAGAAGCTGATGTGGGGCTTATATAACCTTGGGTTCTCCCATCTTAATAGCTAGCTTTTGGGTTGTGGTTCTCCTAAGGTTGAACCAATGGTATGTATGGGACTTGAGTCCCATATCTGCTAAATGAGAAGTCGATGTGGGCTTATATAACCTTGCCCTCTCCATCTAATAGCTAGCTTTTGGGTTGTGGTTCTCCTAAGGTTGAATCAATGGTATTAGAGCCACCCACCTCCCTTTGTGTGAATGCATTTCATTACTCCATTTCCTTCCATCTCAAACTTTTTCAATTCACCCTCAGCCCAACAAAATTAGTTCAACCGGTCAGGGAGAGAAAGAGTATCTATTTATGCTCAAAATATGACCTTTCACTTGATCAAAAGATGTTTATTCTACTTAAATACAACACCACAGATTCCATTTATGTAGTTTCAACTGTCTACTTCCAAAAAGGTTCAGATTTATTTCCCTTGGTGGATAATATTCAAATGTCACATCATCCTTATTTGAAAATGGTAGAACATTGATGGACTCCATCTTCGCTCTGGAATTCCAAGGGAGAAGCTTGCTGAATTACATGGGGATTCTTTTATGGAACGATGCCCTTCTTGTGGAATTGAGTAAGATTTCATATTTTCCTGCAGCATTATGCTATCCTCTGCTATGATGCATGTTTCCACAGCTCATGTGACTCTTTTCATATCTTCACATTCATGTATGTTCACTCAGTTTTTTATTTTACTTCTTTAAGTAGTCTTCTGGTAACAATATGGTGACAGCTTATAAGAGTATTTTTGTAAATTGACCCATGAAGGTATATGAGGGATTTTGAAATAGAAACCATTGGGTTGAAGGAAACTGCACGGCGTTGTTCCAAGGTGGGCTGTGGTGCTTAATTTCAAAGACACAGTTCTTGACTGGGAGGTAACCATAAACAGCACTGTATTTATTAACAAAGTCCTAGGATCTGAGCTTCTCTTTATAGTTGTACAGTTACATTTCCTGGCTCTTTAGTAGTGACAGTTAAAGATATAGCCAGAAGTTTGACAGGTTGTACCATCATGTGCATCCAATGATTAAGACTAAAAGCTGTAGAAGTTTCGAAGGATTTTTTTGGCTACCTGCTATTTGGGACAAAGCGCCAAAGGTTATTTATGGCTAGAAGATGATTCCACCTAAGATCTGTTGTTGACTTCATCCATTCCCTTTTTTTCTCCTCAGGATGCTCTACCTCCAAAGGAGATGAATCCAGCTGAGAGACACTGCAAAATGGCTGATGTTGTGTTATGTCTAGGGACAAGGTAAAGCTAAATTATCTACTGGACTACCTCCTTAATCTGGAATTCTGATGCATGATGCTAAAATAATGAGTTCTTACAGTATTTGTTGACTCTAAACTGTTAAACCATTTATTTCTGTTCTTTGGCCTTAATCATGTTTATAAGAGAACATGACTTGTTCTTCTATTGCAGTTTGCAGATCACCCCTGCCTGTAATTTGCCTCTAAAATCACTCAAAGGTGGTGGAAAGATTGTAATAGTTAATCTTCAGGTACATTATTCCTTGTCCAAATGTAACATCAGCAAACATATATCCCATATTTCCATCGACCTAGTTGTGTTGACAGAAAATGCACCAGAGGTTCATATCCCCTCCCTCCACAGAAAAAGGAACAGACAACAACCATAGAGATGTCAGACCTCTAGCTAGTGATCTGTAAATAAGGATGCCAAAATCACTTTGCATTGTTGTTTAACAGTTTACAACTATATTTAGAGTGTAAATGCTCTTTATTTTACCTAGTGTTCTGAAACATCTTTAAGTGAAGGCTAATTAAGGTTTAATTTTCACAATCCAAGATGTGGTGATTCAAAAATGGAAGACTTAATTAAACAACAATAATAATGATTCCATAAAAATTGAAGATGAGCCGGCAAGAAGGAATAGGAAGTTCCTTATGAATTTCAACTTGAATTTTCGACTTCCTGTACTGCCATGTTTTAACCAAAAACAACAACTATTGCTTTCTGTTCTCAAATAAATGCAGTTATTTCTCAATCACTAAATCATTTAGGTAAAGCTATCATTTTCCTTACAATGCACATATGAGACTCCTAGCTGATTAGTCTTGTTGTACTTTCATGATATAAATTATTCAAGACTTGCTTATCAGAGCCAAAGAAAAAAAAAAAGGAATAAAGGTTTTCAGGTTCTGTAGATGCTTAAATTTGAATTTTTTACTAGGTCAAATATAAGAGAATTTCCGAGGGAATAAGAAAGAAAAGTTTTAATTAGCTGACGATGAAAATTTGACAAGTTCATAACCAAAATGTTAAAGATAGGTGGATATCTCTTGCTCATATTTCCAATCCTGTCAATGATTGTACTTGAAAATACTTCCTGCCAATCAAGCTATGGTGGAAAAATGTTGGATTAGTAGGAGTTCATCTTGCTGACTCTAGCTCTTTTCCCTCGCCCATTGTTTTGCAGAAAACTCCCAAGGACAAGAAAGCAAGCCTATTTATCCATGGCCTTGTGACAAGGTAACGTATTTGTGGTGTTGTATCACCTTGGAACTACTATGCTACTGAAAGTTGTTATCATGACACGTAGTTTCTGAATAGAAAATATTACACTATTGCTTGGTGAGCTTTCACATGTAGAATTACTAAATGGAATATTCAATCTTCATCTGAGGTCTTGGACTTAGTAGGTGCTAAACAGCTCTTTAGCCAAAGTCAACTTTGATTCTTTTGGGACCCAGGTGTTTTCATTTATCCTGTTCAGATGATTGGGGATAATTAGGGTATCACAAGCACCCCTTCCCTCTACCCTCTCCTTCAACCTCAAATGTCCTTAAAGTGACTTACAAATGGTTTTGTTTAGGACATGTCAAGTGGCTCCTATTGATTACATTTAATAAGCTATCAGACCTATAATTAAACTTTAGCTTCAGCACTACCAGCTCTAGTACAACATGACTCTCAGTCAAAACATATTGGGCTTAGGTTCTACAGAATGTCACAATCAATAGTTGAAAGATGACGTTGTCTCTTTACTCTACCTAGTTTCCAATGTGAGAGAACTAGGGTGTTGCAAGCTTTATTCACATGTTCACATATTCTTTTGTATGGTACTGATCTGAAAAAGATTTGTACTTTGATTGATCCTGTTTCCAGAATGTTTACCAATATGGTTATGAACAGGTAATTGCAGGAGTGATGGAATTCCTTAGTCTGCGAATCCCACCATTTATTAGAATTGATCTTCTCCAGACCATTTTTACTCAGGCCTCAAGTCTTGGTAACTAACCTGCATATGTGCCTATCTTCTTATCATTTAACTGTCCATTTGGCATTTTGAAGTCTTAGAGCGCAGAAGATATTTTCACTTGCACTGTGATCTTTATTTTGCAAGCAATCTCAGTGCGTGTGAATGTGCACAAAGCAAGTTACAACTAACAGAAAAGGGTCAGATTTTCCATTGTCCGATTGGAAATAAGTTATATTTAACCCTCATTATACTTTTTCAACAAAATTGTCCTTTGTCATCCAACTTTGAGCACATATTTTCCCCTGAACAACTAATTCCCCTTGTCCCCACCTTTATTTTCTATGTGGCTCCCATGTGTTTTTTATTTCTCCCAATTTAAATTATCTTAACCCAACCACCATTAAACCCGACTCAGTTTGCAAAATAAACCCACCCCAAAAATTCACAAACCCCTGATTCTTTCCCAGTCACAAGAAATATCGACTAAGCTACTCAGTTTGCAAAATAAACCCACCCCAAAAATTCACAAACCCCTGATTCTTTCCCAGTCACAAGAAATATCGACTAAGCTAGGGTTCTTTGTGATTCTTCATGTGCTGATCAAGGGCTCTATGTAGGAAATAAAGGTGAGGACAAGGGGAACGAGAGTTCAGGGTAAAATATGTGCTCAAAGTTGGATGGCAAGGGCATTTTTGTTGAAAAGTATAACAAGGGAGTAAATATAACTTATTTCCAATAGTACAGGCAAATCTGACTCGCTGGTCCTCTTTTGGGTGGCTCATTCATCAAAAATGTCTTTGATCTACCTGATTTACTTGTTTGGCAGATAAAAATATGTAAATTGAGTGCCTTACTGTGGCAAGTGTCCATGGAAATAGAGCACCGTTGCCTTTTATCAAATCTGTAGAGGTGAGTTAATGTTAATATTTGTGCCCACAGATTCTGCTGATTATGTTAAATACACATGTATGTTTCTAGAAGATACGAACTGTGGAGGCTCAGTGTCTTCCTCTCTCCCCGCCCTGCACACTTACATCATTGCCCTTCTATCCAAGAAGTGAAGGAAAAATTTTCTGGGCAGCATGCTTTAACTAACGTGCATATGCCCTTAGTGGTGCCCCCTGTTGTCTCAAATCCTGGGTCCGCCTCTGGCAGTCGCAGCATTATCCACGGATAGAGCATGGCCTTTACGAGTTTTTCTTTTGATATTTTTGATTAATTATGTACTTGATAGAAATTAGATGATCTATCACTTTGAGACTTGGGGAAATTGCTCTGTACCCTCGTAGAAAATCTGAATATTATGACCTTCCTGTTGGAGCCTCTTCCTAAAGGAACACTGAATTCATTAGTTAGGCTCTGTTCACCTATCTTGTGTATCTATTGTTTGAGTTATGCAGATCCAAGGCTTTAGGAATCTGTTGTGGTACCGTGGATAAATCCAGAGATGATAACATGTTATTTATGTGAGCAGGGTCGTGGCAAGTAAAAGGGAGTGTGAATAGTCTTACTGTAAAGAGTGTTGATGTTACTGCAACTTACCTGAGTTTTTTCTGTCAATTGAGTGAAGCAATTACTTTTGCGCCGATTTTGAGTAGCTTAGACCTTTTTAATTTTTGATAAAGTGTTATCACTAAAAATGCATCCATGCATAACTAACAAAAGATACAAAAGGAGTATGTTAGCTCTTGTTGCTACAAAAGAACTATGCTGATGGAAGATGTTTGTTACGATGCTCATACTGTCCTTAATCTCATTTGCAGGATTCGCTTAAACACATTGAATTATCTTGTATTTCTTCTCCTTCAGTAAATGATTGTTATCAGTACTAGTCCTTAGCCTTCATATGTTTTCTGAATTTATTATGGTAACATCTCTGCTGCTTTTGTAATGGAACTGTAGGTTTCTTTTTCAGAATGTCAAAACATGAAAGCGGCTGTTCTGCATAAACAACCTCTCTATCTGAAAAGGTAGTTTCATAACTTGAAGCTGCAATGTTGAATGTGAAATATAATCTTGATGCGTCTCTGATATACATTTTCCTCCGATATGTTAAAACTATTTTGCTCTTGTATTAGTAAGATTTTCTACTTGATGCATTAAAATACTACAATGTAGAGAAAGGATGATTAGATTATCCGACTATCTTGATTAGACATTTTCCAGAAGTTATGGATATTTTTGAAAAGAAAGATGTTATCATTGTCAGTGAATAACCTTAGCATCCAAAAATAATTCTAACAATCATTTACCTTTTCCTCTCTCTTATTTACCTACCATTACTCTAAACGAAGTCTAACCTACCTACATGTAAAAAAGAAGACATATAAATTGACATTATAAAAATGAGAAAAGGACAATGAGAAGCAATATGAAGTCATTTCAACAGTTTCCATTTTCTACCCCAAAAGAAAAGAAAAGAACTCTCTAGTTGATATAAAAAGTCAGTATGTTAAACTCAAATTCATTGATGAGGGAAAAAGCTTTAAAAAATTTTTAGCAAAGTAAAAGTTGAATCTTAACCATTGATTTTCTTAATCAAAATTTTTAACTTATCTCAGTGTATATGCTAGTTTTCCCTATTAATTATTGGTGAGGGAGACAAGATCGAGATGGTTCGGCACATGAAGAGGAGAAACACGTATGTCCAATGAATAGATGCGAGAGATTGCTATGGTGGGTATGAGGAGAGTAGAGGTGGAAAATGAAGAATATTTGGGAGAGGTGATTAGACAAGACATGATAAACCCGTAGCTTAATGAGGACATGATCCTAGATAAAAGAATATAGAGGTTGAAGATTTAGTAAGGAGTCAAGCATCGTCCAATTTCCTCTTTTTCATTAATATTCTTATTACACTCCTACTATCTTATCTTACATGTAGGTCATCTTATTACAGAGGTCGAAGATTAGTAAGGAGTCAAGCATCGTCCAATTTCCTTTTCATTAATATTCTTATTACTCTACTATCTTATCCTTCAAATTTATTACTACTATGTTGTCTCCTTTGATTTACTCTACCATATTATTTGTTGTTGCTATTGCTCGTCTCCTTTATTTTTAGCATGACTTCTTTTCCTACTATTATGTTTCCTTTCCATACTTGTTTAAGATATGCTTTATTTGAGCTTCCAGGGTGTATCGTAAATAGCCTCTCTACCTTCACAAGGTAGGTACAAGGCTGCATACACATCATCCTCCCCACACCCCACTTGTGGGATTATACTGAATATATTATTGTTGTTGTTCACTAATGTTATAAGCTCTCACAAACTTGAGACATCTTATTCAACTCAGATTCCTTGACAGGCGGATAAAGTTAATAGTGCCAATCCCTTTTAATATTATGATGAAATTGAACTTCAGTGATGGTTGCAAGTGTTCGTCGGTTGATACTAAGATTCCTATTGATTTTAAGGTGAGAAAACGATTTTTTTCATCTAAATCATCACTGATTTTGTTTATCTCTGGCTCATTGTTCTAATGCTTTATTCAGATAAATACATAGATAATTACACTGTTATGACTATAGGTGTCAAATAGATTGGTTGGATTGTATTTGGGTTGGTCAAAATAGGGCTGGAGTTAATAAATGAGCGGACTATTGACCGTCCAAAAGTTAGTTGGGCTGAAATAGGTTAAAAAGCGGGTCAAAACCCAACCCGCCACTCATTACTAAGTTTAATTGCTTTATTTGTTCTTTTATAATTTTTTAGGATTCTTAATAAATTTTTTATGACTATATATAACATATATAATTAAAAAATGTCTTTTCAAAATATTTTGACAAGATATCTAGCCTAAATTTTGAGCGGGTTGAAAACGTATCTCGAATAATAAACGAACACAGTGTCAAGAGAGTCACCCAAACTTAAGCGGGTTGTAAGAGGATATGGTTTCATGGCCTACTTTTATCACATCTAGGACCCTATATTCAGTTTTTTACTGATAGAAGACACCGATCCAATTCCATGCTAGTGTCCATTGTCCTTTTGGAAGCTGAAAGATGACAAATTGATAACCAAGCTTGTTCTAACTTCTAAACATTGAGTGTAGATCTTCTGCAGAGTCACAATGTTCTATGTCCCACTGTCATTTTCTTTAGGCTTCAGTGTTCCCACGTTTTCATAATTGCAAATTTAGTGAAGTCGCAGAGGCTAGAAACTATTTTAACACTAGTTGGTAAAAATATTTCCTAGGCTGGTTATTTCATGCCAGCATATTCCTTTGTGGAGCATAGACTAGATTACTGCCATGCTACCAAGAATAAGATGGTTGATCGTGTTTAATGGCATTCTTCACTTGTTGAGGTCCTTTTCTGGTTAATTTTCTTCTCTTTTGACTTTGAAGCCGGTGGCTGTTGGGATTATAGAGGCTAGGACTCAATTTTACCTAGCAATGTTTGTTGAACATGCAAGATATATCTTGCTTGTAAAGGGATATATATATATATATATAAGATTATCTGGCAACGTTTGTTGTACGGGTTGTCCCGAGGGGTGAGTATAACTTTGATTCTATCGTGCAGATTTCAGCAGACGTGTTCAAGGATGATAAAGACTCCATCTTACAAAATCTACGAGAAAGCGCCATCACAGATTCTAGCTGTGGACAGATCGCAGTTATTGAGAAAAAGGTCATTATGGTTCCTAAAAGTGAAGTCATGGTACATGCCATTGTAACAAACATTGTCAAGTTTGGACAGCTATGGGGACTTAAGTAATGGCTCATTCAAAAGGAAATATGAATGTTTTAATGGCATAATTCCGTCGCGAAAACGATCCAACGGTAGAAAGCCCTGAGTTGTAAAATGGAAGGTGATCTTCAGGGCTATACAACTACTCCTGTAAATATTCTTGTAGCAACACTCAGAAAAAATGTTAATATGTCGAGACTGGGTGAATTTTGATAGTTAATACACTCAGTCTAGTCTGGTTGTTGATTAGAAAACTGGAAACTTTTAATCCAATTTTTATGTTAGGACTAAAGTTATAAAGCTCTAATTTCTTTCTTAATCTATTCTTGAAACTCATATTATATATAGCTATATTAGTTACTGATCTAATATCTTTTTTATTTATAATTATTTTTTTGCTTTTATGTCTATGTTATAATTGAAATCGACCGCGTACTTATACCTCCTTGACGTAAATACAGTAGCTTTCTCCGTGGTTAGACAGTAAGGCAAAGAAAGAAAAGTAAAAGTTACCTGGCATTTTTTATTTTATTTTATTTTATAGCTCTAGTTTATACTTATAAATATTTTTTTTTTAAAAAACGGGAACAAGAAGAAAGTATAAAAATCTTACCCAAATGTTAGTTTTGAGTGATATTTTCATTTTATTGGAGTATAAAGTGCTCAGTTTTTGGAAAATATGATGTACTATAATATGATATCTTTGATTGGAAAGTTAAATAAAAAAAAAAAATTCATTGCAATTTAATCTGTATATCTTTTAAATATTTTTAATTAAAAAAACAAAAAAAATAAAATATTTTTTAGAAATTATGAATTTTCTAAATATAAATTATTTTTTAAAAATTATATATTCGAAATGCATAGTCAAAATATAAAAGTTTAACTCTAAATTCTAATCAGTCATATAAATTAAAATAAAAGAAAATTATAAGTAAAACGCAATTTTAAGCTACAAGTAAAATATTTCTAGATATTTAATTTTATGAAAATTAAGAGGATAAATATTTTTGTTGAAAATTTTTATTTACATCTTTGATTAAAAAAGAAGATGAACATTCTTTGAAACATATATCTTCTGAATCTCTTTAATAGGATATAACTAAATATTATTTAAAGATATTAATCATTAGTAATAATTTTGGTTACTTTAAACATATAAGTCTAAAAATTGTTCTTCTAAAAGTTATGATATCTTATTATATCGAAATTGTTGTTTTTTATTATTCTTATTCTAAATTACTCGGTGCACTATCTCTATATTATTTTATTTTATTATATGTGGTTGATATTTATTTCGTGTGCTTTTAAATATAAAATTATATTTATTTTTGTACTTTTAAGTTTGTATGGTCGACTCCTTTAATAATCATGTGTGTATTGATGTTCAAGAAGTTCTGTCTTCCGTACTACTTAACTTATATTGCCTTTTTTGGTTACATGAAATTAAAATAGTACGAAATAACACAAATCGCTTAATCATATGTGTTGACTCATTTCTAATTATACATGTTAAATCAAATTAAATTTAAAAATAAATATTTTTAGATTATTATTCACTATTTCTTCGTCTCACTTATATTAGAGATTTTTTGATACATGTATCTTTCAAATCTCTTTAATAGAAATGACTAAATATTTTTTTAAAGATATGGCAAATTATTAGTAATAATTTTGTCATTTTAAACATGCGAGTCTAAAATATTTTTCTTGAAAATTATGATGTCTTACTATATCGAAAATTTTCATTCTTATTTTAGTTGCTTATTTTTTTAGAGAATAGTCAAAAATATATTTGTTATTTTTATTCAAATTATCGGTTGTTTATTTTTCCTCGTATAGACCGCCACTTCAACGTTTATCAAACACACTGGTCTATCAATTGTTCACTTTTCCTATATGAAATATCACTATCGTATGTCTGTGTAGGAAAAGAGAACAACCGATAGTTTAAGTGTGTTTCTATTAATATGTGAGTGAGGCCAATGTAAAAATTCACGCACCCGATAGTTCGTATATAAAACTCCGAGAATCGTGATATTTTAGGTGTGTTTTCACTCTTCACTCTTTATTATTTATATTTTAAATTTACTCATGATGAACGTTCATATGAGTAGTATCTCTATATTATCCTACTATACGTGGCCGATATTTTAATCACGCACTTTTAAGTTAAAACTTTTTATTTGTACTTCTAAATTTGTAACGTCAATCTTTTAATAATCATGTGTGTATTGATGCTCGAAGTTTTATTGCATCATTTTAACTTATAGTCCGCTTTTTAAAAAATTACATGTTAAGTTAAAATAGTATGAAAATACACACAATAGTTCAATCACAATGTTGATCTTCAGCTTTAATTATATGATGCAATGAAATTAAATAGAAACTCTTTTTGTCCAATATATGTGACAATACTTTTCTTTTTAGTTAATCCAAAAACAATGATACATTTCTTATTTGTCAAATGTTTGATGACACCATCAATATTTTACTCACGTTAGATCTCCACTTATTTCACAAAAAATTTACAAAAATGTACTCTTTTATATAAAAACTTGCTTATTTTAAGATAATTTTAAAATATTAAAAATTCTTTCCATATTTTTAAAATTTTTAATTTAATTAAACTATGTTATACAAATTAAATTTAAAGTAATAATAATTTTTATAAATATAGTTGCATCTGATCAATATAGTAGCACAAAATATGTTCTTAAAAACATGATTAAAAAAACAACAAATTTAAAAATAAATATAAAAGCTATTTCAATAATGGTTCATAATAAAAAGGGAGGGGAGAGAGGAGGGGGAGGACTAGCAACTTCAGAAGACAACTATTCTTCCTGACGCAGAAGAGCGACTCATCCTGGTGGAGAAGCTAATAAGAAGCTTACGTTGGGACTAGGACGAGGAAGGGGAAAGGAAGTTATCAAGACTCTGGCCACAAACAAAAAAATAGATTCACTCTATTTTGTCACTATACTTGTGGAGTTAAATCAACCAAATTTAGTGTATGCATTATTATATATATCGAGAATTGCGATGGGATAAATAAAATTTAATAGTAAAGTTAAAATCTTTTAAAGTGTTTACAATTATATATGTGTGTGTTTAAGTGTTAAGTTCTTTATTTTCAAGATATTAATTTATTAATTTAAAAATATTTTTAATTTTCTCATGTTTGATTGATCATAATTTTTGAAAAATATTTTTTATAAAAAGTCAAGTTTTTAAAAATAAAGAAATGTCTCCGCCTAGTAAAACTAGGGAAAACAAGATCCACAAATTGCATTTACATTGATCGCTTTTCCCGCCCTCCAACATACCTAATCTTCACTCCCGTTTCGTAACCCTTATCCCCCACCATCCCGCACACGTCTTATAGTATTTGCCTAAATTAATTATTTTTAACATAACATTTTTCTTACATAGCAAACATGAAAAACCAAGTACTAATCTACTTACTTTTCTAGAATTTATTTTTCTTGAAAAGCATTTTCCTTCGTATCGAACACACACTCGATATAATTTTTTATATACACAATATATCTTTTTTTTCATTGAAGGGTGCCCAATTGATCACCACGCTGCTTTTTTAATAAGCATTACACAACGCGGAATTGAAATCAATCGGAGCTCTAAAACGGATATCATGGAATTTTTGAAAGAACGATTCTATTGCACGGTGTCACTCGTACGAAACATGTAATGTAACAAATTAAAAAAATAAAAGTGAGTTTTTTCTAGTTTAAAAAATATTTTTGCCAAGTAGAAGAAAAAAATTGCTTGTAAAAGTTTACAAAGTTAACGAAGTAACTACAACACTAAACTCAAAAACAAATAATCAAGTTAAAAAAAGTGTCTAAAAGGAACACCATGAATCAAGCTTCTAGTTCAGCTAATTTTTTCACTTTTTTTCTACCATAAATTTATGTTTTAAAAATTGTATGTCCTGTGCGATTAAATCAATCTAATAAGATCATGAGAAATGAAAATCGAAGGTTAGTGTTGTTGCCATGATTTT
The DNA here is from genome assembly GCA_018107945.1 of Datura stramonium. Classification (NCBI taxonomy): domain Eukaryota; kingdom Viridiplantae; phylum Streptophyta; class Magnoliopsida; order Solanales; family Solanaceae; genus Datura; species Datura stramonium. Next base: position 44,340 of record JACEIK010008260.1, read on the forward strand.
GCCTAAACACTTAATTATCTTATTTTCTACAACTAAAATGTGATTGGATATGATGATTTTGCGTGATCAAGAAAATAATTAGATTTTGTATGTTGTGTGTTGATCATATATCAAATTTTTTATAACTTATTCACTATTTCTCCCGGCTAATTTAGCTTTCAAAAACTTAACGCATCATGATTGATCGACAAATCAAATCATAAGTACATTTTAAAATGACTTATAATTTTTCTTGTTATTTTTTTGGGGGGGCTAAAACACTTAATTTTCTTATTTTTGCAAGCACAATTTTTTATCGATAATTTGCATAATATATATATATATAGAGAGAGGGGGTTGATTTTGTATGCGTTTGTGTGTTTGGAAGAACGCTTCTATAGCACGGTGTCACTGTTACTTTAAAATACGCAGAACGTGACAAATTAAGAACATAAAAAAAATAATAAAAAAGTAAAAGACTACAACACTAAATTCAAAGACAAATAACCGAGTTAAAAAAGATATCAAGAAGAAGCACCATGAATCGAGATTCTAGTTGATTTTCCTCATTTTTTTCTTTTTTTGGGATAAAACACTTAAGTTTTTAAATTTTGCGGCTAATAAATTTTTTATTGACAATTTTGCATAACTATATGTGTGCGTGTGAGAGACAGAGTTAGAATTTTGTATGTGTTATGTGTTTGGAAGAACATTTTTATTGCACATGTGTTACTGTTACGAAAAGATGTAGAATGTAACAAATTAAAAACATGAAGAAAAAAATTTTAAAAGTAAAAAATAGGGTCTCTCCTAATTTAAAATAATATTTTTGCAAAAGAATTGCTTATAAAAGTTTACAAAGTTAAGTGAATTAACTATAACACTAAACTCAAAAAGAAATAACCAAATTAAATTTCTGAAAGAAACTCAATGAATCGAGCTTCTTCGTAATTATTTCACCTTTTCTACAAAATTTGTCTTCTAAAAATTTAATGTCTCGTGTGATTAAATCAATCTTACAAAATCATGAGAAAATAAAAATAAAAATCAGTGTTATTGCTGATATTTTGCCTAAATACTTAATTTTTTTTATTTTCTATAACTAAAACTGTGATTGACATGATTATTTTGAATGATCAAGAAAAATGATTGAATATTGTATGTTTTTTTGTGTTGATGGTTAACTAATTTTTTGTAGCTTGTTCATTTTTTTTTTCCTAACTAATTTTACTTTTTAAATACTTAATGCATCATGATTGATCGATTGATTAAATTATTATAAGTAATTTTTTAAAAAAAAAAAAATTAAAGACTTGATTCTTCTTATTTTTTAAATCTTTTCTTTGGCCTAAAACACTTAATTTTTTATTTTTGCACCTAATAAATTCTTTATTGGTAATTTTGCAGTAACTGAGAGAGAGAAAAAGAGAGAGAGAGTTTGAATTTGTGTGTGTCGTGTGTTTGGAAAAAATATTCTATTGCACGGATTTTCACGATTATAAAAATATGCAGAATGTAACAAATAAAGAACATGAAAAAAAAAAAGAAGAGTAAAAGTGGATCTTTCTTAGTTTAAAAATATTTTTCAAGTGGAAGAAAAACTTGCTTATAAAAGTTTGCAGGGTCAAGAGAATGAACTATAACACTAAACTCAAAAACAACTAACCAAGTTTAAAAAATGTCAAGAAGGAACAACATGAATCGAGCTTCTAGTTCAGATAATTTTTTCACATTTTTTTCTATCATAAATTTATGTTTTAAAAAATTGAATGTTTCATGTGTGATTAAACCAATCTAACAAGATCATAAGAAAATAAAAAATTAGTGTTGTGTGATTTTGCCTAAACACTTAATTTTCTTGTTTTTCTACAATTAAAAGTGTGATTGATATGGGATTTTGCATGATCAAGAAAAAAATACTGAATTTTGTATTTTTCATGTGTTGATCTATATTAAATTTTTATAACTTGTTTGCTTTTTTTTTCCAGCTTAATTTATCTTTCAAAAATTTAATGCATCATCATTGATCGACAGATCAAATCATAAGCAAATTTTAAAAAAAGAATGACTTTGATTTTCCTTTTTTATTCCTTTTTTATTTAGGCTAAACACTTAATTTTCTTATTTTAATGGTCAATAATTTTATTGACAGTTATATAGGCTGAGATATATCAAAAAGAGAGAGAGAGAGAGCTGATTTGTGTGTGTCGTGTTTGAAATTTTATTTCTATTGCACGGGCTTTTTTTCTATTACGAAATATGCAGAATATAATAAAATTAAAGAACATGAAAAAATCAAACCTTTTTAAAAAAGTAAAAGTTGATCTCCTAATTTTAAAACAATATATATTTTTTTTGCTAAGTGAAAGAAAGAAATTGCTTATAAAAGTTTACAAAGTTAAAAGAGAACCAACTCCAACACTAACGCAAAAATAAATAACTAAGTTTAAAAGATATCTAGAAGGAACACCATGAATCGAGCTTCTAGTTCGGATAATTTTTTATTTTTTTTCTATCATTGAATTTATGTTCTAAAAAATTGAATATCTTGTGTGTGATTAAATCAATCTAACAAATCATGAGGATTAAAAAAATAACCAAATTAAAAAATATTTTTGTCATGGAAGAAAAAGATTACTTATAAAAGTTTACAAACTTAAGTGAATTAACTACAATACTAAACTCAAAAAGAAATAATCAAAGTTTAAAAAATGTCTAGAAGAAGCACTACGAATCGAGCTTCTAGTTCGTAGATTTTACTTTTTCTACCATGAAGAGTATGTTCAAGAAATTGAATATCTCGTGTGTGATTAAATCTACTGTTGTTACACCTCGTAAATTCTCAACAGGTAAGTGGCCTACTCGCATGTTGGTTAAGAGTTTTAATGTTATACATGCTAGAAATGTGGAAAGATCAAACAAGCGCTGCTTTTAGACTTATAAAAGACTTATAAATCGCATTCAACAATGCAACTTATAACCGCATCTAATGCGACTTATAAATTGTATCTGCAAATGCGACTTATAAATCGCATTCGATTTAATGCGACTTCTATAAATCGCATTCCAGAATGCAACTTATAAGTCCCAAGAATAAAAGGACTCCCACTTCTATTAATGTTAAATTTCGTATAATTTTCCAGAGAACCAAATGTGGGGCACGGCGAGTTATGAGATTCCTTCCGTTTACGCTATTAAACGCGCGGTCCAACTCAAATTAACTCCGTATACCGAAGTATTAAGCAAAGAAGGGCATTCTAATGAGTTAGTTTGGTGAAATTCGCCCAAGGAATCATCGTGCTACCGATCTAAGGTAAGTGGAATTTTTCCAAATTAGTGTTAATATACTCCTAGCCCTAAAGGAGTATTTCTCCTTCCTGACTTTCTCGTTAAATAACGAGCTGACTGCTGACAAGCCAAATTGGGCTATATATATATTTTAAAGTGATGTTTTCTTCCATAAATTAGTGTATTTAGTTCTAATTGATATATATATGAATGCGTTTGGGAGAAATAGCAGAGTACTCCCACTGAAATACTGCTAGTCGGAAAATCCGGTTAAGGTATATAAAGCCAATTCCTTCCTATAGTTAGTAATCCAAGATGTAGATAGCGTGATACATCGAAGAAAGAATTCATGTGGGTCGAGAATTCGAGTCCAAGATGAGTTTAGCAAGCATGTTTTATAATATTATGATATATATTCAGAATCAAAGTTAGTAAAGCAAGGTCGGCCAGCTTAGATAATATCCCAAATACAAGATAATGTAGACAATGATAATATCCTCGTATAATAAAAGATAGTTCAATATGAGAATCAAGATAACACGCGTAAAAGAGTTCGTAATAAGAAATTAGAGTACAGATAGTATTTTCAGCTCAAACATGCATGCTATACGTGATCCTTTTGCTCAAGGAGACCCGTTTGTACACGAAGGCACCCTCAGCCTCCGCCGCCTCGCGTAATCGTGTCGACCCACCGTGAGTGGTGGGGATACGTTTCACTCCAAGGGAGCGTGTCAGTCCGCAGAGGGACGAAGACGGATGGAGCATTCCCTATATCAGACCGACGTGATAGAAGTATAGCTGACTACAGCGCCATGCCTGTGAGGCGATTGGCGTACATGCATACGCTGGCGTTTACATTTACAAGACAGATCCTTTCTGCTCGTACGCTTATTTACAGCCATAGCCCGATCCGATACCCAGTGGCCTGGTGAGAGGTGCCCTGGGGAGTTAGTAGACGGCTGAGTGACTTATTTTTGGATGGTTTTGAACCAAAGAGTGTATATAGATTGTCGGTCGGGCTCTGGCACCTTCCGGACATGTGGGCTAGTATTGGTCCTCGCTGCTATATATATGTTATATATTAGCTAATAGACAACAGATCGCCATGTAGACAGGTATGCTCCTGCCTTACTCGCACAGAGTCTCTGCTTCGCATTCTACCGCCCGTACGCCTGCATATTTCTTACCGTTCGTGAGTTTCTAATTATGTTTGCTTATTCAAGCATGCTCGCTTGGTTTCGCATACTCTGCACTGCTGGTACCGACGCCCGCTTGGGGCGCCGCATTACTCGCTCGCAGGTACTCACAGACGAGGAGCCATCCTCGTGATTCCAACAATTATTGAGTCATCACCATCCTAGAGCTGACAAATGTGAGGTCTATTTCCTTTCTTTTTTTGTTATACAAGACGGTATGTTTCTGGCCCCGTCCCACCATCTTATCGCATTCGCAGGCTTGCATTGTGTATGTATATCTCCCCGTGGTTAGTCAGGCTTGGCCAGGGGCGGGGTCGTACGTATGTTTAGCCGTCTAGTGTTGTTGATTGTGTTGGTCGTGGTAAATGATTCAGATAGTAGTGTGTGACCTTGCCGGGCCACGATGTTCGCATTCATTATATTGAGTTAGAGATAACTAGACAAAGATGGGCGGCCTTCTGGTTTACCCGCATAGGTTTCCTATACGAGTGTGATTCTCGATTTGCCGATGTTACAGACAGTGGCTATAGGCCCAATGATTCTGAGGTCGTATGATACCGTTATATAGCCTGATTCCATGAATCCAGTCGAGCGCCAGCACCCGATGTGCTTAGCTCAATAGTCTTGCGTGCCTCAGCTCAATGCGCACTGCGCCACCATGCCCCCGCGCGGCGCGACATCTATATAACAAGATTATGAGAAAATAAAAGTCAAAAATTACCGTTGTTGCTGTTATTTTGCCTAAAAACTTAATTTTTTTGTTTCTACAACTAAAAGTGTGATTAACGTGATAATTTCTCATAATCGAGAAAAATGATTAAATTTTGTATGTTTTTTGTATTGTTCGTATATCAAATTTTATAGCTTCTTCTTTTTTTTCCAACTTAGTTTACCTTTCAAATACTTATTGCATCATGATTGATCCACAAATCAAATCATAAGTAATTTTTTTAAAAAGAACTTCTCTGTTTGTACTTTCTTTCTTAATTTTTTTTTATTGGATTAAACATTTAAGTTTTTAATTTTTTCGGCTAATAAAATTTTCATTGACAATTTTTCGCAATTGAGAGTTGAGTTTGTGTGTGTCGTGTGTCTGGAAGAACAAATTGAAGAACATGAAAAATAACAAAAAACGTAAAAGTGAGTCTCTCCTAGTTTTAAAAAGAAATACTTTTTTCCTAGTCAGAAGGGGAAAAAATATCTAGAAAGAACACTATGAATCGAGCTTTTTAATTCAGATATTTTTTCACTTTTTTACCACGAATTTATATTTTAAAAAATTGAATATCTCATGTGTGATTAAATGAATATAACAAGAAGTTCATGAGAAAATAAAATAAAAATTAGTGTTGCTGCTGTTATTTTGCCTAAACACTTTATTTTATTATTTTTTATAACTAAAAGTGTGATTAATATGATGATTTTGCATAATAAAGAAAATGATTGAATTTTTGTATCTTTAGTATGTTGATCATGTATCAATTTTTATAACTTGTTCACTTCTTTTTTCCAGCAAATTTTACCTTTCAAAATCTAATGCATCATGATTGATCGACAGATCAAATCATAAGTAAATTTTAAAAATGACTTTGATTTCTCCTTTTTTTTCTTTTTAGGCTAAACACTTAATTTTCTTATTTTCGCGGCTAATAAATTTTTTATTGACAATTTTGCATAACTGGGAGGGAGAGAGAGAGAGTTGAGTTTGTGTGTATCGTGTTTGAAAGAATTTTTCTATTGCACAAGTGTTAAGTATTACGAAAATATACAAATAATATAACAAATTAAAGAACATAAATAAATAATGATAAGTAAAGTGGATCTCTCCTGATTTATAAAAATATTTTTAATTTTTTTAATTTTTTTACTTATTTGATAAAAAGTTTATAAAGTTAAGAGAACTAACTACAACACTAAACTCAAAATAAATAATCTTTTCCTCTAATTAATAAAACACATTTTTTTTATTTTTGAGGCTAACTAAAAATATGTATAATCAATAAAACTATTAAATCATGTGAATATCTTATTTAAAAAAATATTTTCACCCCTAAAAAATCGACTATCTTGTGATTGTATTATTATAATAAGAAATTCAAGAAATGGTATTTTATTTTTATTTTATTTTTTTGTTGGATTTGAACTTTGAAGTGCCATTCAAGTTTCTTGTTTTGTGCAGTTACGTTTCAATTTTTTTTAATTTTTTATTTTTTTGTCAATTTGTCTGGTTTTTCTTGTTTCAGTTTCTTTTTTCGTCCTTTCTTCTTTTATTTAAAAAAAAAAAAAAAAACAAAAACGTCTCTTAAACAAGAAGTTAGATTTAGAAGCACTAAATTTTAGACGTTTATGTATTATGAAAAAGAAAGAAAGAAAAAAAGGTAAAAGACATATGGAGAAAGAAAGATGCTTTTGTCTATTTTAAGGAAAATTAACTTTCGGAGAAAACTAGATTCTATATATTATTATTAAGTAATATACATTATCAAAATTAAAATTTTTTTTAACATTGCTCGTATTTATCTTCTTCGTCTTTACTTTTTACTCTAGTTTTTTTTTTCAAATACTTTTTTTGAAAAATAATTTTTTAAGCCGTTAATCTATCAAAACAAGCTCGCCCGCCTTACAAAGATAAAGATAATGTTTGGTTACATCGATTTCAAAATTTTAGGGAGATGGAGGTGGGGCTTAAATGAATCAAAGTAAACTGTTAAATTTAACGTGTTGATTTTTGAATTATTTTTATTTCGATATTATATTAACTTATACAATCGAGATCCTTTTTTAATACTTTATTAATTTAACGTAATAATATTTAAATTGCCTTATTTTCATACTATATTAATTTATATGATCAAGATTCTTTGCCCTACCTTATTTACTTAATGTAATTTATATTTAGTTTATTAACGATATGATCGAAAATTTCTTCATTCACCATCATGCTTTCAAAACACCTATATGAGTATGAGCACAAATAAAAATAATTAAAAATATGTGTATGCTTCTTGAAGATATAGCGCGTATTATCAATCGATTCAAGGTTAAAATTTTATAGGAAAAGAATCCAAAAATAATTGGTATTACGCACTATATTCAAGCAAGTATACATACGCTTCTTAGATATTTAGATCAAATATCTCATATTTTTCATGTTCAGAAATTAATTATATCCTCTGCCATCTTTCTCTTTATATATTTAAAAACTCATATTGATTGAGTCATAGATGACCCAATTAACATTTGGAAACTCAAAACATACTTAGTACAAATATATTTATTTCAAGCTCATATATAGGTACAATATTGTAATCAATGAAAATCTTAAACATAGTTTAAGTTTTTAGGTTTGGAAATTAAAACTATTTTGTCTAGTAAACTAAAGTAGTTTTATTTATACACGTTACTTTGATATTTCATATTATGGATTCAAGATTAATTTATGAAATCGTGTTTATAAAATATATATATTTTTTTTTTCTTCACGTATGTAAGATCTCAGTAACGGGCCGACGCGAGACGAGGCGGAGCAGCTGCACTCAAGCGCCTGCGTTTGTGCCTACCCGTCGCCAATGCGATTTATAATCATGCGCGGTTCTTCCGACAGCACGCAGAAAGCCTTCACGATGCCAAAGAGCGCGGTCCAAAAATTAGTGAGCTATTACATCAACCGTATCACAAAAATAGCCAACGAGCGTAGCCATAGTGAGCAACGACAGACTGTGACAGCTGAGAATATTCTTTGGGCCATGAACCAAGTTGGGCTAACTAGCTATGTTGAGCCTCTAACCCGTTACCTCCAAAAGTATCGAGAATAGAATATTGCGCGTTTTTTGAGAACGCGCGGCCCAATATTGTGAGGTCCAATGTTGAACTTGCTCTTGGGCCGCCCACTCCATCAGCCCCTATTTTGCCCATCAACAGTGCACCAATGCCGAGTTATGCGTACCGGGCTGGGCTGTTTTATGATCCTGCTGCTGCTGCCATGATGAGTGGCTTTAACATGAACTTAAGGTAAAAATTTCAACTTGTCAACTTTTTATCCCTTCTTTTTTCCCCTTAAAATTATTTGAGTTTGAATTGTATTCGATCCCTCGAGTCAGTATTTTATCCTGTTTTGAACCAATAATTTTATGGTTCAAGTCAACAAATCGATCATAACTTAACTCGTTAAAAAATGAACTGATTTTATCGTCTCTAAATTTACAGAAGCAAAGAGATGGAGAATGATGATAATGGTCCTACTGAGTCATCTTCTTCAACTGCTACTAACTATGGTTTGCCTGGGGTTAATGATCCATATGGACAGTCTAAACAGTAAACTGATGATATGTGCAAGAGGGTGACGTGGTGCTGCAATATCACAGCTGGAATAATGCTTTGTTAAGTCGATCTGTAACTTCTAGTTTCTTGTTTTCATTTCAAGTGTGTGGGGTTTTAAGTACTCTTTGGGGAGAACTCTTATGGTGTGTACTCATAAGCTACCCATGAAATAAATAAATGGATGTTAATTACTTCCTTATGTTTGAACCCTGACATGAAAAGAATGCCACTTGGTCAAGGAAATATATAACCGAGCTATGGTTGTTCTGACTTCCTTATAAATATTGTCGCACCTGTATCTTATTCTCCAAAAATGTTCAGCGACACACTTGGTGGCATTTTGAAGAGTCCTACAACATAGCAAGCGCCATGAGAGTAACCAAATTATGGTTTGAAAGAAAAAAAGGAAGGAAGGAAGAGGGGCAAGCAGCGTACATTCAAATATATATATCCAAATAAATTTGTCCCCTCCATATATAGATGCACTTCTACTGAAATCTTGGGGTTTTCGTGTTCACTTAATCACATGAAACCATGATCTCCTCAGAAATCTTGGAGAATCTGTACTTGCACTAATTTCAGAAAAAGAAAGAGAAAAAAAGGCTACCTCGAAAGTGACTCTGTTAGCATATGCTGCTCGGACTCTTCAAAATGGCCGATGGATGGCGTTTCGGATCCTCCAATAGTATATTTTTGGAGGATCCGACATGGGTGCGGCAACATTGAGTCCTAGCAAGATAAGTTGTTAGATCATTACCCTCTGTAAAGGTTGTATGTTTGATATAATCAATTACTCATCGGCTGTCAAGTACTTCACTGACAACCCTTTGAGATGCAATCCCTGACATGAGAATCAAAAAGTTAGTTTGTCCACCAATTTATCCGAGATTCATTTCATATCCTCCTAAGCTAGTCAAATCGACAATCTTTTACCTTAGTCCCGTTGAACTGATTCCATTTGGCACTACTTCATCCACAACTCGGATATTCTTCTGCAAATTTACAAGTAGTATTACATGTCTCTTCGACCAATAATTTCACGTTCTCTTTTGTGTCTACTACTACTAGCCAATAATCTCTGTTGATGAACATAAAGCGAATGTGGGAATAAGAGATGAAGTTCCTAATGAAGTTACCTTATATTCATTCAGAATATCATCACCGGCTATGATCTTTTCAACATCCTGACCACCTCTCCGAACACAAACCAAGCCAAAGTCTCTGCATATGGTCCCGACCTAGAAAATCAACAGATGAGCATATCCTATTTCTTCTGCACTATTTATCAAAGCATAACTTCAGTCCAACGTGAAGGAGGTATTTCACTTCTGATATATCCTCTTTTAAATCAATCCTACCTGCTCAGGTATCCAAACTCCAGGTGTGCTGAAAGATTCTAGAAGATCAGAACCACATACAAGCATGACCATGGGGTCTTCTATGAGAAAATAACCACTGGTAAAACAACTTGCATGGAAGTTCAGAATCTAAAACAAAAATTAAACAAAAAATTATTTGGATTAGATAATACAAATTTGGAATGTTTTTCCTCACTTAAAAGATGGCATATTCATTTTTGCACGGACTAAGTAGCAGTATTAGGTAGTAACTAGCACAGGCATTAACTTATAGGTGGGACAAGTTGGGTGATGTACAATGGTGGCTCAATTGATCTTTAAAAGTAGGAGTTATTGAACTTGCCATGATATATAATAAGTGAAAATATTTACAATAACATAGCCAGTGTAGTTCCACGGGAGAAATCTGGAGAGGATAGGATATACACAAACCTTACCCGTGAGCTCCCACGGGTAGAGAGGTTGTTTCCGAGTAGACCCTTGGGCTCAAAAGAAAGTTTTTGAAGCAAGATTGCAAGAAAGTAAGACAGCAAAATAATGAGATAAAGCAAATGAAGTAACAATAGATACACATTAAAGAATAAGAGACCGCACGACTACTAAATAATGCTACTGATATGAGGAGGAGAGGAGGAGGAGCCCCTACTTCTCCCACAAAATTGCGACAACACTTGAACCTACTAACCTTCATCCTAATCCTTGATCTCATACCTTCCTATCTCGGGTTATGTCTCAGTAAGCTGAAAATGTGTCAGCCTAAGCATACCTGCATGTTTTGACAAAATTGAGCTTCCTAAGTATCATAATCGAAACACGAAATGGAAACTTTGGGATTACAGCAACCCAAAAGATGCAGTACGATCAAGATAACCAGAACAGTTCATAAAAAGTGACATTTTTTGGTGACAATCTATATAGAAACTGACTATATGCTGTAATTTGTAATCAAATGCCGGCGCTACGACAAACAGATTCACAAACACTGATGAGCATCGATATTAGGTAAGACATCAGACGGTAACTGACTTTTTTTGTGACAAATCTAAGAAAGGAACTGACTTCTATGGTGCTCTTGCTAATCAAATGCCTGCACTACAACAATCAGATGTACAAACATTGATGAGCAAAGCATAACAGGTTTATAACACCATGTTTAGTTCCATGAAGCAAAGGGGGACAGTGAAGGAGAGAGAAACTAAGTGTTCACTTCCCTTGAGTTAGGTCTGGTTACTTTACTTCCAACAGCTTTATCCCAAAAACAAAAATACTTCCAAACTGTTTGGTACAGTAAAGAGGAAGTAAAAGATATACTTTAGTTCCATCTAGTTTTGGATGGAAAACAGGAAGGTGTTTTTCCTTTTCGATAAAGTAATATTTGTTTTGAAAATCGTTTAAGTACAAAAAGAAACATCCGTGTACAAGAAGTATACTAAAAAGCAGAAACCTACAAAAGATACGGCTTTCTACAAACGTATTCTATCTTCTATACAAAAAGGAATTACATGGATGCACCAAAAGGAGGATATGAACCTCTACTTATAGTTCACTTTCTTATCTCTCCATTTTCATTTCTACCTCAAACTCTTCTTTCATATCAACAAACATAATATAAGTGCATAATGCAGGGGCAACATAGACAATCTCATAAAAATGCTTTATTCGATACAAAACCATTTCAACACAACCAGCCCATGTTAAAAGGACGATAGATGTTAGATTTAATTCTTTCCCACCCATCGGCCTAATAAAAAACCCTGAAAGGAACGTAATTGAGACAACCATGAGATTATTTCAGCTAAGGTATGATGTACTGTAGTTCCTCTCATTTTTAACTTAAAAGATTGTATGATAGGTGTTTGGACAGGTTACTTGCTAATCAATGTTTGTTTTAATTTTGTCGATTATTTCAACTTCAACTTGAAAGAGAATTTGAAGTTGAAAACTTGTTTGAGGAGTATTACAGTGAAAACTATAACAATTTTCACTCACAAAGCTTAGATTTTCTAAAGTAAAATTTGTATCCAAAACACAATTTCAACCTCCAAAAACCCTTTTGCAACTTCAACTTCAAATACTATCTTTTTTTTTTGAGAAGGTAAAGTAATTGTATTGATAGCACAAAGGATGTGTTATAGGACTGTACAATGCTGTTGAAGCAAACAACAAAGTAGCAAAAGTATTCCCTATCTAGTCCGGCAGGGATTCTAACATCTGTAGCACTAATTCAGCCTCATTTACATTTAAATAAGTGAAAATATTTAATTCTACATTGGACATCGAATTGGAAGAATCAAATGGAGAATATGACATTCAATTTGAAGCAGACAAAGTACATCAGTACACAAGAAAGCTACCTCCACAAGAGAAAGGAACTGCACAGTGACCTATTAACTAAATGCTCAAACAAAGATGAAGCATATTCAATACCTAAATCATTTTCTTCCTCTTTCCAATTGGTTTACCTTCCTTCTTTATTTTATTATATTTGTTTGATTGGGGAAAAAGTTTCTTCTTACTTTCTCCTTCAACTATTAGATGAACAACCAAAATTTATATACTAAGCATGCAACTGCCCCAAGGTTTTTAACATTATTGCTAGTTAACCTGGTTGCTTCATTACTCTACATTCCTCCCTTGAACCAACTACCAACACCATCCCAGGGAAAAAGTTGTGAGTAAGAACTTGGAGATGAAACCGACCAGTTCCGGGCAAGGATATGAGATGCAATTGAAGCAACTTCTATGTAGTAAAACCTAGAGTGCAGAGAAAATTGCAAATGGGTATGCAGGAGTTCGATAAATTTACACCGTGTATTGAACTTTACTTGTTACATGCTGGATAAGATGGAGGCATCAATGAGCACTAAGAATATCGGCAAGTTTACACATTATGCAAATGGCCCTTTGGTGAAGTAAGTAATAAACTAGTTTTTCTTTTCTTTTTTTGGGTGTGGTGGGGATGAAATATTTTTCAATAATACACGCCAAGCCTGTGTCAAAAAAGTATGTAAAATTTGTAGGAATGAAAGAATTTTATCCCCAAAAACTGGTTTCGGAGGATTGCAAGCTTCTCATGTAACCATTGACCGTTAGACTGAATTCCTAACACCACTGTCATAACCAGACTAACTTATGTCAGTTATGGATCTTACCGGTGAATGCCAAACTTCCGCCACTGATAGCAGTTTTTATTCTGGAGAGAACTGTCAAGGTTCGTTGATAGCTATCCTGACCTGCCTGCACAAATAATTTCAAGCAAAATCATTGATACAGGATGAAGGTGTTTGTCTCAGACTGCGGAACTGGTGTAAATACATCAAATATATAAAACTAGGCGATAGCAGCAATCATACCAAGTAGGACCCTGATATTACTAACATTGAAAAGGGGGTTTGGGGGATTCTTTTTCGGTAGGGATGAGGAAGAGGAGGAGAGAGAGGGAGAGAGAGAGATACCTCCCAGGGATCTGTCATAATGAATTCTGAGCTTTTACAGGCTAACTGGCACATTGCAACACGATGCTCAGCAGATATAAGATTCTGCAAAAATAAGGAACAAATAAATTAGTAAGATCTATTTCTGTGTGTCAGTAACATTGACATATATAAGATATAAAGCATGTTCAATTTCTTATAATATATTTGACCTGCAAAATACGAAAGAAAGTGTAAGAAACTACACCTCATGACTAAGAACAGGATGTGCTAGTATAAAGCAATTTCAGGTCCCAGACCAGAAACAATATAGACTAAGATTCATAATGCAACATGTGATGCATCAGAAGCAAGTGATAATATAGCAAAGTCAGTTGTATAAATTTTTCTTTTTATTTATCCCCTTTCCAGTTACACATTTTGAGCAGTTTCACTGCTGGAGATATAATACCTTCTTTCTTATATGCATCATTTACTGGTGACATGTAACCTCCAATCACACAAAATCCTTCTGGAAGTCAATGCACTCTTTGCCAACTCTGAATCAATATTGCCAAAAGTTTAGCAAACCCAATAAACAGATTTAAACAAACTTCATATTTTAACATCATATTAACTCTGAGCAGCTTATGTGCTGAAGGACTCGAGACTATATATGTCTTGTCGCTTATATCTGAATAGAAGAAAAAACATAGAAGATTCTTCTTGCACACGACACACACACCTCCTTCAGTCCCATAACCCTCCTCCCTCCTCCTGAGGGGAATAAAGGGATAAAAAGAAGAAAGAGACTGCCAGAGAACATAGTTGAGGTTGGACAGCACGTACCAAAACAGCGCAGGTATATAAGTTGGAGGATTGAAATCCTTCCTGTTGATACAAGAACTACATATGTTCTTTTCCTAGTATGAAGAGAGAGAGTTAGCAAGTTTCTATAGCAGGGATTGAATCGGGGGAAGGAGGGTAAAGAATAAATAATAAAATGAAATTCATAATAAACCTAAGTACGCAGGGGCATGTATACTCAGGTCTTGCTTCTTCTTTTCCACTTTTTTATACATGCCTTAAGACACCATCCAACACTACTTCAGTTGTAAGAGCTGCCACATTGAAAAGCAGACTCAGAAACTACTCAACTTTGCTTCCTTGTAATAAGCTTGTTCATTATGGTGATTGAACAATGCCCCTTCCCAACATAAATAACAGTATATTTCTGAAAAAAGTGAGAACTACCATTTCGGAAGCTTAATATCAGACCCTATCATAAACAAGCATAATTCATGACAATTGTGAATTGGCAGCTCTAATGGAAGAACGAAAAGTAAATGGGCATTGTAAAACAAGTGAGCCAACAATGAAACTTTGACGTGACAATCTACTAGACATGAAATCAGACACTTAAAACTAATTAGAAAGGCTAGAACACTACACTTACCTTCTTTCAGGACTTGGTGACCCCTCCACTTGCTTTATTAAATTCAAAGACAACTTATCCAGCGGTAAAGCTACATCAGTCTTACCTATGTATTTAAGCGGATGGTTAGCAAGAAAACAACTTGACAGTTTGGTTTAGAGCAGAATCAACAACCAACAAATGCTGACTCATATCTGCTAGTCATAGCACATACTTTGAGAAAAAAAGACATTTCCTATTCAAGTTGGTGAATGGTGAATGAATTCTCTTGGGATTCTATTATATCATCTCTCCAACTAACTTCATCCTCAAGCTTTCTTCTTTTATTAATCAGTGAATAGAAACCCACCTTTATACTGAAGTAAACTTCTTTTTACCATGAATACTGAATTAATTCAACATGACAGATGATCTGTCACAGATCTGGGAGGTCGGATCATAAACAACTGGACAAATATAGTAAACATCACTTCATCAGCAGGGGCAGATGTAGAGTTCGTCCGCCACATTCATCTAAAACCGGTACTTTCATCGTAAAGAATATATTTGTGTAAAAATTCATTAAATTTGCAATAAAGGACTAAACCTATACTCTAAAAATACAATGGGTTCAATGCAATAACTCCTAAATGTTGAACCCACATAGTTTAAATCCTAGATCCACCCATGTGCCTCTGGCTAACAAAAACCATCTAAGTAGAACTCCCAAGCACCAGTGATAAGCATAGGGGAGGTCATAAAAGCTTACTATTTTATGAATATTGATGGATTAAAACAAATCACTGCCTTTTACATGATCTCTATTGGTAGAAGGTATTCAATCTTTTTACATGAATATCACCGTTCTCTATTCCATTTTCCAGTATAATTTCTTAATTTGTACACTTTTAGAACAAAAGAGAAAATCAAACTTGGAAACATCTATCAATTAAAGGAAAATAATTATAGACAAGCAAATTGACAACTTACTAGACATGTTGCTGGTGAAGAGTATTTTCCAAAGGCTACGGCTTCTGAGGAGTATTGAGGAAGTATTCTATCGGTAAGGGGTCTTATAAATAACCACAACGAATATGGCTTATGTGGTAAAAGATGCTCTCGGAACTTTCTACTCGAAGGTAGTTGTTCCACCGGTCGCCGGATAAGTGGGGGCAGCAGTTGAGCCGTGGAGAAGGGACGAGCAGTGGATTGACTGACGCCTGCTCACAATGGCTGCAGTCTTACGCTCTGTTTGGATGATTGTTTTTGTTTGATTAACGGGGTGACCAATGTACGAACTTATGACTTATTATTTTGAGTTATATATTTTTCAGTATTTTACAAATGTATAGGATAAATTTAAAAGTATTTATAAGTTAATTTGATCTTCAGTTTATAAATTTAGTTAAATATTCTTTAGATAGCAGGGATAAAAATAATTTTAAAAATTTAACGACTGTAAAAGTAATTCATCTTTAATAGCTTAGTATATTGTTTGGATACGCGATTTTATGTCGCGATTCAAATTACGGTGATTTAAATTAGCATTCGACACGCGATTTCATCTCATAATTAAATCATGAGATAAAATTCAAATTCTCCAAAAATTTGATTTGGGATTTCAAATTATGAGATGAGATTTTCAAATGCTAAATTTAACCCACAAAAGATATACATGAAAAACAAGTCTGTCATTATATATATCAACTATATTTACCAACTATTTATTTAATAAAATGTGAAACAACATTTCGCACTATTATATTGATATAAATAGCTTGTCAACATTTGTCCGTACTCCATGTGGAGGAATATACAAAGGTTGCCACACTACAACTCACATGTTTAATTTTACTTTTATTGAATCAAGTCTTGACTCTTAAGTTGTATTTTTTTTTTCTAGAATAGTTTTGCGATACAGACATATTTTTATTGGCGAACTTTTACTTATTTTGCAAGATCAGCGTGAACTATTCGGGCAATTTGAATAAGTATGTACAACTTACGGGTTATTATATTCATCGTAAAAATACAACTTAAAATCTCAAATCGCATTAGTTCAGACGTAACTTCAAATTTCATTTCATATGATTTCACGTCAGCGATTTCGAATTACGATTTCATCTCGCATTCACAAACGGGCCCTAAGAAAGATTTCGACCTTTTTCCATTAAAACAATACAAGAAGACACACTACAATACAATTCAATATTATACATTGAGCCCGTTTGACTTAGTTGATTTAAAGCAATCCATAAATATTGGCGTTTGCGTTAATTTTTGGAACATTAAACCGATTTAATAAATGTTAGCTATACGTTAAATAAAAAAGGCTAAACTAATAATAACAGCCAAGTGTTTGGCAAAGATGTGTTGATAAGCCTTTCTTTTGTTAACATTTAAATGTCCTTTAAGTTATTTATACTAATAACGACGTAATTTTTTATAAGATTTTAGGTTTTAATTTAATTCCATTATAAAATAATTATGTCTCATTTATTTTTAATACGAAATTGATTAGATAAAATTACTTGTATAAATCATAAATTATTTAATATAAACTAAAATATAGCCATTAAGATATAATATCAATTAAGAATTTGATTAATATTTTTAGTAAAAATATATTTAAATAGTACGTAAAAATCAGGACAAGAAAAATAAATACTTAACGATTTTTTTGTCTCTAATTAAATTAAATGTTCAACTACTATATCATAAATATTCTCAATGATTAAATCACGAGTTGCCATCCAAATATTAAGGGTTACATGTTTTCTGTTTTACTTCTTTTTTTGAATTTTCATATTTTATGTTTAATTGATATTTTTAAAAATAAATTGATTAACTCGAAATCGCAATAAGTGATCTTTAGAATATAAACAATGGGAGAGGGGTTTTGTACTTACAAAATTCACAAATCAATGATATTGATGTCAAGTTAAAGAAGGATTTTATGCTTAGCCATAGAACTTGAAGATCTACTAAAAATATTAGAGAGACAATAGTGCTATAAAAACCACATAATGGTTGTTAACATCGACGCAGGTGGAGGAAATCTTTAAGTTTGGAAGAATATAGGTGGAAGTGAACTCAGAGATTGTTCAAATTTTATTTTAAGAAAAAAATATTTTGAAGATTACATAAAAATATTAGAGATAAAATTATAAATAATTTGGTCAAACCAAAAATGCTTATAAACCGTAAATCATAAGCACTTGCGACCACATATACCCTTACGCTTAATAGACTTCCATACAAGTTGCCAACATGGAAAAAATAACGTGCCGCCAACCCGGGAAAAAAAAAAAGCTTCCATGTAAGCTTGATATTGAGCCGAGCCCGACCGAAGCCGAGTATATATTGAGTCGAGCGAGTCTTACCGAGCTTTAGACAGCATCAGCCTAGCCGAGCCTAACCTAACTTTTCTACATTTTGACCGAGCTCGAGCTCGAGCGAGCCGCATTTTTTAAAAAAATATATTTATAAATTTTATTTACCTTAATTAAAAACTTATAATTTAAGACAATTTTTCAATAATCAAAAGAAATTATACCCACCATAATAAAAGGATATCAAAGGATTACAAGTTGACAACAATGAAATTTATTTTTCTAACTATGAAAGAAAATAAAAAGATCAATAACATTAGACTTTTTAAAAACTGAGAAAACATAACCACATCCAACAACAACCAAATCGATGAATATATATTATGTTTGATTTGACTTGATTTTAGTAATTGAAAATTTGATTCGATCTTGATTATTAATAAAATCGAATTCAAATCAAAACTATGAACACACATACTACAGGTCAAAGCTTAAGTTATAAGTAACAGAGTTAAAATTTTACCTACATCGAATAAATATTAATTATAAAATAATAAGTGAACACAGTATTTTAAGTTAAATTTCTAACATAATGAATAATTGAGCTTAATGGAAGGATATTTAAAATTGAGCTAACCGAGCCACCAATCGAGTACGAGCTTTGACTAAGCCGAGCTTGATCGAGCAATGCTGCCGAGCCGAGACCAAAATTTAATTGAAATTGAGCTGAGTCGAGCCAAATTTATTTTCAAAACGACGGCGAGTCGAGCCGAGCTTCCGAGCCTTGGCCGCCTTTTGCCCACTTTCCTACTTCCATGTGTTCCTTCACCCAACCCATCTGACCCAAACCCTTATTTTTCCTAACCCACAAACTTAGAGCTCGCTTGGTTAAGCTATAAGTTGGTTTGAACAAACTTATAAGCATTTTTTATCTTTTGGAGTGTTTGGCCAAATCAAGCAGTTGCTTAAAAAAGTTAAAAGTTGCTTTTAATAAGCCGAAAAATAAAAAGTTGGTAAAAACCCGACTTTTATTTTTTGGCTTATAAGACATTATGTTTGACAAAGAAATTGTTTTTTTATCCTCATACTATTTTCCTAATTCCAAAATTATCCTCAAGGAAATAAAAAACCTAATTTTTCTCTCTTCTTATCTTTGAGTGGCCAAAGATTCTGCACTTCTCCATAAGGCCGAAAATCTCTTCTTCTCCACTTCTTCTTTGATAACGCTCAAACCACACTTCCAACTAAAGTATGAAGCTGGGACGTTGTCAATAAAGAACCCAAACTTATAGGTTGGGGTCGAACCCACAGGAATATGGTAAGATCTAGATTGATACCAGATGAATTGTATGATAATTATTTATTGAATTGGGAATTCTAATAAAAATAATAATAAAATTAAAATGAAGAAATTTCAAGATTATGTTTGTGAATCAATAATTAAAATATAACTAGGGGTTTGTGTTCCCCATGGGTTCATAACAAATTTTCTGGAGCATACACCGTGATCTTTACCAATACTTACTTACGTAACCGATAACTTAGGTTCATTCAAACGACGACCAATCCCTATCAATGACTATCCTCAATTACTTAACCAAGTCTCATGAGTTTTACAACCAACCGTTATCACTAAGTTCCAGATATAACTATCCTGCGACCACAACTCAAGTTAATATAATGATCATCAAGATCAAGGCTCTGTTGTAATTCTCTTTTCCTAATCTTTACCTCTTCGACCAAAGCAAGTAAAGAATTCAGGCACTTCCTAACGTTGTACACCGCTAAGAATCATTAAAGATAAAGAGAATACAATATAAGTAATTAGTATTGGTTTTAGACTCGCTTTGTGCAACCCTAACTTGTTAATCCGCCATGGTTCCCATAACCCTAGCTATGGAGGTTTTAGTCTCTCATAGTTGCAAGGTTGTGATTTGTGTTCATTATTGAAAACATAAAACAATACTTACAAAGATGATTGAGAAA
>JACEIK010008261.1:0-64616 GCA_018107945.1 Datura stramonium
CATCCGGAGCTTGATATTCAGAGGTGTAGTTCATCTTCTTTTGTTGTACAGTATGGGTAGGTCGGGGCCCTGTCCCGACCATTTTATCAGTACTCATAGAAGCTTGCAGATTGTATATATACATCTCCTTGTGATTAGTTGTGCCGGTCGTGTGAGGCCGTGCATTTTGTTTAGTTGTTTAGCATTTCTGATTGTGTTGGCTGTGTGGGGCAATAATCTGATAGTAGTGGTGACCTTGCCGGTCACGTAGTTACATACTATTCTTTATGTCGAGTTACAAATAACTAGACAACATGGTGGCCTTGTCGGGCCGCATAGGTTCCCCTTTATAAGTATGTCTCTGGTTAGCTGAAATTATATACAGGTGGCTATAGGCCCAGTCGGCCGAAGGCTGTATTTACAGCCGTTATATAGCCCATTGTTTCCAAAAATCTGAGATAGAGCTAGCCAGGCACCAGATGTGCTTAGGCTCACCAGATAGCAGTCCAAAAATTATATACTGTGGCTATAGCCCGCTGGCCGGCGCTGTATTTACAGCCGTTATATAGCCCATTGTTTCCAAAATCTGAGATAGAGCTAGCTAGGCACCAGATGTGCTTAGGGCTCACCGCATAGTGCCCAGTTCTACTAGGGCACCAAAAAGCGCCATGGCCTCTCCCAAGGCGGGGTGTGACAATTATCCACCTTACTTCCCTCATCATTGCTATCATCCCTAAGGTTTTTTTCATCCTCTGACCTTAGGCCCTCAGATATATTATGAATGGTGCCTCGGGATATAGGTGGGGTACACATGTCTTCATCAAGCAAGCTCATGTAGGGGTCCTCCCTTAGTGCTCCATTCTTCAACTCTCTCACCTCAATGCATAGAGTGGAGATCGTTTCTCAACCCTATCCACCCGGGAATATATCTTGTTTACATATCAAACAGACTCTTCATATGCTTCTTGATCATCTGGATGATAAGGGCCAAATGATTTTGAGCAAACTTGACGGTTCCCGAGATCGTGGTCATCTCGGCCAACTTGTGGAGGCCACTTGGTCGATGAAGCTGGGAAGAGGTGAATACCTACGGGTTGGTGCTGCTCCAGAAGCATTCCTCGACATCTCAGGGTTTGGCAAATGCTGAGGTTGAGAGTAATAGGAGACTCATTGATGCCATGAGAGGTAGAGTCCCCTGTTTTCCCATGCTTACAAAACTCCTTTTCCTTTAGCTTAGGGAGCATTGACATCCCCTCCTCTTGTCGAGAAGTTATGACACCATGGCTGCACTGCCTTGTTCATTGGGAATAGCAGAACACTGCTTTTAGACTCAGTTGGCTGATAAGAACAACATAAGGCATAGAGGGTGTATGTTGCCTGGGCTTCCTCTTCATCATGGTTGCCGCCAATTCACCAAAATTGATGGGAACACCATACATGATGCAGTACGAGGATAACCATCTCAAGATTCACTCGTTGATCATTCTTGGATGGATGAGGTGGCTATATACATGGCTCTAGCCATAGTTTAGCCCCTAAACTTAAGGTCTCTCTTTAGAATATCACCCTGATGGCCAATAGTGGTTGATCAATGGAAATGATGTGACATCCCAAAATCCAACCGGGCATGTTTGGTTTCCACCTTTGCTGCATACTCTGTTTTGGGAGTCAATCTCATCCTCCCAAAATAAAGCATTAGTTGTGCTGGGAATGACTTCTACTCTACATCCTGAACCCTTGACCAGGAGGCAAGGGAAAAATCATCAATCATCCTTTATGCTTCATGGCATTCTGCCTCGCCTGGTTGGAAGGATAGAATTCTGGGACCAGGTTGCCGTAGTAGGTAGGAAGAGGTGTCGCAAACATATCCCACTGCCTATCGTGGAATTAAACAGTGATGTTGGGGATGAGCTTTCATGTTGAACTCTCAAGACAAATATCATCTCAATAATGATTTAACTCTCTATGCATATGCCATAATGAGCTTTCATGTTGGGCACACAATTGATTATTTCTTCTCTTGTGTTAGCAGAGGCTGAGGTTGCTTTGGCCTTCCCATTTACTTTGCTCTTGGATGAGGAAGGGTCTTTCCCTGTGTCGGGCATACCTTGAAAAATTCATGATTCTGCAAAAAATAATGTTAGTGCAATGAGCTACCCTTTTGTGTTTTTTAATAATATATTTAAAAAACCAATAAACTAAGGTAATAAATAAAAATGTACAAGTTGGATGATATCAACTTCCAAATTAACATCTGGGCACACTTGCACTACACCTGTAAAACGCAGGTGGAGACTTGTGAAGCACAGTGGTCGGAGGAGTGAGGGGAAACTAGGGCCATGAGACTTGCACCCGTGTTCGCCGACTTGATCCATGACTCACAGGTGTAGTGCAGGTGTGTGGTGGCTGAAGACTCAATCCCGCACATGCGCCTCTCAAATTTACATTTCTGCAGTAAAACCCGACCTGCAACTCGCAGGTGTATGGTGAGTGCCTAGCATCAAATTTTCAAGACTAGATTTTGCAAAAACACTAAAATAGCATTACTCAACTCACTCATACATCACATTTTACCCATTACAAGCACCACAAAAGAATTAAAATGACGATTTTCCCTTAAGAAATATGTCAATCTATCTATCATCAGGAAAATCGTGTATTTTAAGCACACAAGGTTACTCTGCCAATTTAACCCCAACTAAGATTTCAAAATATAAACTCATATAGAAACATCGTGAAAATAAACAACCATACCCACAACAAGAAAAATATTTGAGACAATGAAGAACATAAAATAGGGTAATAGGAATATAAAGTTAAGAAAATTTAGAAATGAGCATGCTTTCATTTGTACTAATCATATTTAAATACTAAGAAAAGCAGGAATAGTGAACATATATACCAAGTAAATGTAGAGAAAAGCAAAGAGATTATGAACTTGAAAGCTTGTGTAACAATGGCTAACCCAAAACTTCTGACTTCTTTTTTGCTTTAGTGAGAGTGTATGGAGAGATGGTAAGGTGGAGAAATGGTAAAGGAAGGTGGGTTTATAGGTGGAGGAAAGTTGAAGTGATTGTGTTTAATGGGTGTTTGGTAGAAGATGAATGTATGGGAAAGTGGTGTCATGGAGAACATAGAAGAGTGATTGATTGAGGGGTTATGGGGAAGAGAGTGGAAGTATTATGAAGGTGAAAATTCTGTATAAAGGTAATTTTTAAGAAGTGAAAAGGACTTTTCATCGGATGGGATGGCCATTGGTCGGGCCGCCCAATAGGTTGGTCAATATTTTAAATAGTACTTACTCGCACATATGCTAACCCCGCGACCACAAAGTGTATACTTTGGCTTGGCCAGCCCAAGTGCAAGTGGCCCTTTTTTTGCCCAAAGGATTCCGCTTGTGAACTACGCTTGACTTGCATGCCCGCAGTTCATCACTCTTTTCTCCTTATTTTCCCATGTATTCTTCCCGTAAGTGCTGCACTAGACTTGTGTTTCACGGTGCTTGGAACCTTCATTTCGTAGGCGAGGCACAAGAGGGCTTGTTTTCCAATCATTGTCATTCTCTCTTCCGCCCTGGGTTGCGCTTCACGCATGAGTACCTGCATTTCACAAGTCTCATGGGGGCTTGCCCTATGTTTGTCTTTTACTTGATTCTCATCCAATGTTTTGACAAATAAAAACAACAAACATCAAAGCATTATGGTAAAGCAATTTGCCAGTCTCCCAAGAAGAGCCTTATTTAACGTCGTGGCATGACGGGGTTACCTTTCCTGTTATGGCTTATCTAGGTACATGACCTCAACCACCAATCTCCTCTAGAACTCCAAAATACATTTTAACCCTTCTTGGCCATTCATCTTGAATTGCGGACCATCCGCTCTCTCAAGTTCAATGGAACCGTTTCAAAGAATTGAGACACCTTAAATGGGCCCGACCACTTAGATTTAAGTGCAATTCAGAACAACAATAATCTCGAGTTGAACATCAGCACCCATTCTCCCGGGGTAAAATTCCTATGCAAGATTTTCTAATCATGGTAGTGTTTCAAGAAGACCTTGTATATGGATGCATTCTCATATGCCCTAATTTTAAATTCATCTAACTCATTTAGATTCTCCACCCATACATGGATGGCTCTCCCCCTATCAAGGATCAAACTTTTCAAGGCCCACATGGCCCTATGCTCGAACTCTACTTGCAGGTGGTAAGCCTTGCCAGAAACCAGTTGGTATGGCGACATTCCAATGAGTGTTTTGTAAACTATCTCGATATGCCACAAGGTGTCATCAAGTTTCCTTTTCCCAACTGCTTTATTTACATTGATCGCTTTAGTTAAGATAGATTTTATTTCATCGTTGGAAACCTCTACAGCCTGCCCACTAGTATGCGGATAATATGCGGATAGCAACCTTTGGCGTTTCACCCCGAAACTTCAAGAGCAAAGCACGGAACAGTCAGATGCAGAAGTGGGAACCTCCATCATCAATAGCACTAGGAGTGCCAAATTCTGGAGAAAATATTCTTCTTTAAGAAAGAGGTCACACTCTTCGTCCTCTATTGTTGGGCAATGGAACTAATTCTACCCACTAAGATACATAGTCTACTATCCCTAAAATGCAAATATTCCCATAAAAACTCGCAAAGGGCCCCACATGAAGTCAATCTCCACACTTCAAAAACAACTCCACCTCAAGAATTTGAGTCAAAGGAAGTTCATGTCGCCATGGGTTACCTTCAAATGGGTGAAGGGCATTAGTCACAATGCTTGACAAACTCATGAGCATTATGATGAAGAGTGGGCCAGTAGAACCCACATTGCAACATTTTTGTTGTTGTCCTCACACTTCCATAATAGCTCTCCAAATCAGAGGAATAACATTCCTTGAGAATTGGTATCATCTCAACTTTCGACATATCAAAGAATAAAACCATTAGCACAAATAAAAAAAAAAAAAAGATATGTCATCCCAATAGAATTTCTGGACATCATGCATAAACTTCTTTTTGATGGAAGCTTAACCACACAGGAATAATGTTGCTTGTCAAAAAATTAGCAAAGTCCACAAACCAAGGAATAAGTTCTTGCGAAGAGGCTAAGACATGCTCTTCAGGGAAAACATCATCAATGTCCTCATTTCCACCCAACCTACCATCTATTTCTAGACGAGAGAGATGGTCGACTACTTGATTCCCATCCTCTCTTGTCCTTGACTTCAAAATTGAATTCTTGGAGAAAATTACCCACCTAATGATAGTTGGCTTAGCATCCTTTTTTATCATTAGGTATTTGAGTGTCGCATGGTCAGTGTGTACTACTACATTAGTTCCCAACAAATATATTTGGAATTTTTCAAATGCGAAAACTACTGTGAGCAACTCTTGTTATGTCACCATGTAATTTGCTTGGGCATCACTTAGGGCTTTGCTGGCATAGTATATGGGATGGAAAATCCTTTCTTTCCTTTTTCCATGGACTGCACCTAATTCCACACCACTTGCATCACACATCAATTCGAAGAGCTTTGTCCAATCTAGGGTTGTGATAATTGAGGCCGATATGCTTCTTTCAATCCAATGGAAGCTTCATAGAAGCATTGTCAAAATTGAATTTTTCATCTTTCTCCAACAACAAAAATATATGAGCTACTCTTGAGAAGTCCTGATAAATCAACGTAAAAGCCCGCATGTCCCAAAAAAACTACAAATTCCCTTCACATTCGTTGGAGGAGGTAAATGGACTATTTCCTCCATCCTCTCTTAGCATGCCTCTATCCCTTTCTCAAAAATTTTGTGGTCCATAATAATACCTTCTTTTACCATGAAATGGCACTTTTGACATTTAAGAACCAAGTTCGTTTCTTCAGATTCCTCAAAAACTCATCCAAATGAGTTCCACACAACAAAGAAGTCATCCATGAAGACTTCCATGGTATCTTCCACCATATATGAAAAGATTAACATCAAGGAATCTTTGAAATGTAGCTGGAGAATTGTAAAGCCTGAAGGGCATCCTTTTAAATGCAAAAGTCCCATAGGGATATGTAAAAAGTGGTTTTCTCTTGATCATTCTGAGGCAATTAAAACCTGTACCCCCGAGTATCCATTCAAGAAACAATAATACTCTTTCCCGACCAATCGATCTAGCATTTGATCAATGAATGGAATCGGAAAATGATTCTTTTTTGTCCACGAGTTTAGCTTGCAGTAGTCCGTACATGCCCTCCATCCCATGATTGGGCATGTTTTTATCAACTTGTTTTTTCATTTGTATTATAGTGATTGTTAAATAGATCACCTAACTACAATCGTCTATTGCAAGTCCTACATCCAATCATTTAATAATCTCTTTATACCACCTCTTGCATCGGTGGATTCAAATGCCTCTGATGCTCCATAGTAGGCTTAATATCATCCTCAAGACTCGATTTTGTGAGTGCAAATTCCCGAGGTATGCCAATTATGTCTTCTATAGTCCACCTTTATCACTAGGATATTCTTTTAAGGACTGCCAATAGTACTTCCACTTTATGTTCATTAGCTTAGCCGAGATGATCACCGGTAATATCTCATTTGTCCCAGTACGCATACTAAATGGGGAGGTAAAGGTTCAAACTCTAAGGCCGGTGGTACAATGATGGATTGTTACATTATGGAGTCAGCCCGGATTCTTGAGGTCAAGATGAAGTTTCTTAGGCTGGAAGGGAGTAGGGATCCCAACCTTTGATAACATGACACACCTTTTTTTCATCCATTCATTATTCAAGATAATGCCTTCCAAAAATTTCTTTCTTCAAAATGCCTTCACCACTATTCTATATCTTCATCATCAAATTTGTTTGGAGTGGTGGAGTTTTCTCCTTCATCGGCTCTTGGTTATCACTCTTGCCCTTGATGTCATTGAGATTCTAAAAAGTTCATTCTGTCTTCTAGCTTCCTAATGGACACTTCATGGTCTTTCACCTTGAAAGTGAGGTCTAAGAGATCATCTCCGTAGCTCCTAAATCCCCGAATCCGCTGAAACAACTCGTTTAAGAACAACTTCAATCATTCTTTCAATGCAAGAGGAGTGGATGATTCTTCACGCCCTGCCTACTCGATTTAGATGTACAATTAGAGTTTCGACCTTGATTTTCATCGCAAGGATACCAATAACCCTCGGGTTACATGTTGGTACCTTATATGAAACCCATCATATAATTTTCTAACAGCTCAATTTTATTTCTTTACTACCATCAACACAACGCTTTTTTTTCCTCCTCTCGCCTCAATATTTCATCCATTAACCGAAGACATTCAACATAAGATGACCCTTGGGATTTTGAATTAGCCTTTCAAAAGGGTTCATCTTCACACTTTAGATACTAAAATGCCCAAAAAATTAGTAGGAAAAAACACAAGATGATCAATTAATTCCAATCAACAACAACTAGGGCAATCTAATATATTCCCCGACAGCGACGCCAAAATTGATGACTCCAAATCCACTCCTCACTAGGAGAAAGTGTAAATGGTTGTTGCAAAAATCACTGAACATGAGTCAAGGTCAAATCCATAGGGAATAGTGATTGGATGGCAATGTGCTGTCTATCAAATTGAATTAAATTGTATCGTTGCTCTAAAATAGAAAAGTAAATATCGGCGAAAAGTATGATCACAATTGGAATTTGACTCAACAACTAATCAACAAGGAAACGAACGTTGAAGTAACAATAAGGAGTCGACTAGTGCTATTAACAGGGCATCAATAGGATTGGGGCTAACTAGCAGGTCAAAGCATTACTTACAAACATAAATAGTCCTGGACAAGGTGATACTATATGTTTCTCAACCACTTGAGTATCTTTTACGTCAGATTTTCTCAAACCCAAGGTCCTACAATATCAAACACTACAACTTGGGTAAGAATCGAACTATTTCTACCTCTATCCTTTAATGGGTGTGGCAATGGATTTTGGATATCTCTAGTCCAACCACACAATCAAAATCCAATTACCTACTATTGTTTTCTAACCCATATTCTATTATTCTTCTTGTTCAAGCAACAACAGAGTAAGTAAGTACAACTCATATTTGCAAATCTGCGGAATATTTCACTATAATTTAAAGAAAAAAATAGATTTATGCTAAATAAGTTATTCTAAGATTAAACTAGCAACACCCAATATAATTCTTAGCCCTACTATGCACACCCTAGAATGATGTTTAGCTACTCATAGATGAAGAACAAGAGATTATACTAATAACAAACCATATCATTCATCATCAAGAGTGAATATCAAACTCAAGGTTGTTCCTCAATGGAGGGATTTTTACCATAAGGAGGAAGAAGAAGATGAAGAAAAGCTCTCTATCTTTTTCTCTCTCTAGAAATTAAAAACAATACAATATTGAATGTATTCTATAAGACTCTATTGTTCTACTCTCTAAAGGTATGTCAATTAGGAATGTATGCTTCTATATTCCGTGCATTTTCTTTCCATTTTTCCTCAAAGAGCTTCCACAATTGTCTTTTTTTCATATCTGACCATTTACCCTCTTTCAAGACGGGCTCATTTGCGAGACACCCGCATTCTTCAAAGCCTATCTCGTGGGGCACAAGTGTCTTACATGTCTGGACCACTCCTGATAGGCTCCTGCGTTTGCAACCTGTGTTTCGTGTGTGTTGGACTGTGTTTCGTGTGTACTCTTTCAGCCATACTCCAAAGGCACTTCTCGCATTTGATGTGCATTTCATGTGTTCGTTCTTTGCCGAAGCAAAGGTCCTCTTCTCTGAATTCCATACTTTTTATGCAATTCTTCTACTTTACCTATTTAAGTTCAATACCGTATATACAAAAGAGAGAAAGGGCATAAAACTTTCCCAAATGAATTAAAAAACCAAGCAAAAGCTCATGCTTAAAATATGAATGAGTTGGTAAATTACTTAACTCTTTACCATCACGGCACAGGTCAACCACTAGGCAGTTGCATCCATAAATCCTATCGGGAATTCTATTGTGACAAGGGTGCGAGATTTTATCTGAATGAACCAGTTGAAGGTAGATAAGGATCCATAAGAGTTAATAGATGAGATTCAAAAATAACCCATTATGGGGATCTCTGGGGGAGGAGAGTGTAGATTTGGCCTCTTATCACCTTGAAGAGGGTAGTCTACATATGGTTTAGACAGGAAGGAAAGCAATAGGGCGGGCACATTTTTTGGTGAGTTGGAATGAGTTCGTAGAAGCTTTTCTAGGTAGGTTCTTTCCTTGGAGAGTTGAGGAAAGTAAAGGTTGCAAAATTCATCAATATGAAATAGAATAATATGACCAGTGTAGAGTATGCCTTGATGTCAATTGAAGACAAAATATGCTCCGCATATGATTGCTGAACCGAGGGACGTATGAACAAATCATAAATGGAGTTTCGTGACTTAGTGGTCAAGGAGTGCAGGAAAGTTATGCTTATTAGAGACATCGATATGTCCTGCATCACATGCATGTCCAATAAATTGAGTCGAAAAGTTAAAGGAATTGGAAGAGGAGAGCGAGAGAGCTAGGGTAGGGGAATCTGAGTATTCCCAGTAGAGGACAGGTGGTGGAGGTCGATCACAATCCCATTAGAGGTCACACCCTGTACAATCATTCGGTGTTACATCAAAACTAGGTTAAGGTAGATTACATACCATCTTGCAAGTGGTGTGAAATAACCACCTAGGAGAGTGATTGATTTTGTTTAGATGCTTGCTTTTGGTGCGACAAGTTAGGCCATAAGCTTTGGTGTGGCAAGTTGGGTCATAAGCTTAGAGATTGCGGCAAATAGAGACCCATCCACCTCCTCAATAGCCTGGCTAGCCCGCCCACCTCAGCAGGGGGCATCATCCTTCTAGTGTAGGTGGCGGACAGCGTCAGAACCACTTTATGCCCTGTCATCACGCCTGGAGTGCTATAACTCTGTATAGTCATAGGTATAAAGCAGAGCTTCGTGTTAGTACTTACATGTTGCTAGGCCCAGGAGCCACAACATAAGGTGTATGATTCCACATCCTAGTATGAAATTTATCTCGTGGATGGTATGAATGGTTATAAGTATGAAGCCTTAGTGAGATTTTAGAGGCTGAATGGGAAGTCAAGAGTCTAGAAATAGTATCTATGGGATGTCCGTCTATTCCTATTCGTGTGTCTTCCCCATTTCAACAACATTACATTTTACTCATGCCTATGCTTAGATTTCCAGAATGATAGTTAATCAAGCTAGACAGTGATCCCAGTCTTACTCTCAATTAGATCAGTTATCATGCAAGCTATTCAGATATCAGAAAGTAGTTTCGGAATTATAACTCCATCCTTACCAAATTTTTTACCTCTTATTGGAGAAATAGTTCCTCCTTAGTACTATAGTCAATATCATGTCAAGTTCATGTCCTTCGCTTCTTCTCATGTCTTAGCATGGCTGCACGTTTCATGAATTCAGTTCAAAATATGTATCTCAGGTCGGAGCTAGTCATAGTTCTTTCCCATGGCAAGGTATAAACACCCTCCCAACAAGGGTTATAGGTCGGGCTCAATGAGGTTCATATTGAGGTTGTTGGTTAATAGGCTCTCCCATACTGGGCGCGCTTCTGCCATAATTACAGCTACAATTTTTTAGTGCATGTACCTGACCCTCAAACTTTACTCATTTTATTATTAACTATTTCTAGACTAGCAGATCATGTCAGCATTCATGCATGAGATAGGATTATTTTACTTCACCTCAATTTATGTATTTAGTTGTGTATTTAATTCAGTTTTTTTCTCAAATTACTAGCATGTTTTCAGCTTTAGTTTCATTTCTCATATACTTAGTACATTCAAAGTACTTAATGCTTACTTTCTATGCTATATCATTTTATGATATAGATCCAGGTATCTGTGACTAAGCCCTATAATTGGACACATTCTAGTTGCTAATTAGTGAATAGTTGGTGAGTCCCTGGGCTATTCGAGGGCCGTGAGTTATATTTAATTTTTATGTCCGTAGTCTTATTTTATGTTTCGTATGTTTAGAGTTAGTTGGGGACTTGTCCCAACAACTCATTAGTTAATAGAGGCTTTAGATAGATACAGTCAGTTAGTATGTTAGCTTTATGTTTTAATGTATGATTCCATATTTACTTACTTTACTCAATTATTTCATTACTTGAAATTGGTTTCATACTTTAATCAGCCTTCCGCCAGCTTTTATTTAGAAATTCATATCATAGTAGTGTTATGTCATGCCATAAGTTAGCTTGGGGTCACTTGTGGCTCTAAGCACCATGTTGGATCCAGGGTGTAGATTTGGGTCATGACAATATTATAGAGGAGACTCTTCCAAAAATTGTCGGCTACTCCTATTGATTTGAAAATGTGAGTCTTACATCAAATTTGAGTATAATTTAAGGAAAAACTCATACTTTCAACATATGTCCAAGAGTTCTTAGTACCATAATAGGGATATGTTATGAGGTGTTCAAATCACACAATGATCGTATGTTAATATTTGAGGTCATGTTGTAAAAGAAAATGGCAAAAGTTAGCAAAAGTTACTTTCAGAAATTCTTTAAAATTTTGGTAATATTTCTCGCAGTTTTCATCCCAATCTATAAATATTTAGGGGGCCTACTATATGTCAAATTAAATTTCTATAAGTCTAGTTTCCAATGCACAAAATAGTTTTATAATACGACTTTATACAAGAGAGATATTTGCATATTTGCAAGATTGGTGCAAGCAGGCTCATCTAAACGGGCTAAGGCGGTGGAGGACTATATAAGTCCCATTAGTCAATCACTTGGATCATAATCCAAATTTCCAGAAGGCTTCTCATTCAGTCCTCTCATCCAATCTTCCCTTACATGTTCTAAGTGATTATAAGGTTAGAAACCTTCCCCCAAGGTAATTTTGGTGCCAAAAAAATCGATAACTACATATAATTGCAATTCTTCGGTAGTTTTCACGAGTTCTAGCGGTTTCCATATAAAAAAGTCTTTGATAAGATTCTTTATTTGTGTATTATTATATGTTTGGTTTATGTAAAAGGTTGGGGAGGTCATTCAGTTAGTTATTTAGATTTCTACAAAATGGATTCCTAAAGAACTAGCCGTAAAAACGTCATTTTTGTGTTGTTTCTTTTGTTAGATTTCTAGTATTATTTTTGGTGGTTAGTTTTTTGCTTTTAGGTTTTCTCTTGATGCTATAGGAAGTAAGTTCTCAGCTAAATTAAAGTTTCCAAAGCTTATGGTTTGTTAAGGCAAAACCTTTTTTGGTTAGTTTCCTTCATCGTTTAGTTGATACAACTATTTCTTTATCGGCATAGTACTCCAGTTGATAGTTTTTTACGAGTTGGCTACTGGATTTATATATAGGTTTTGCTATGAGCTTCCATTGCTGGGATTGGTCTTGTTTTGGCCAGGCCACATGCAAAGAAGTGACATAAGAATCTTCTCATCTAAATCGTTATCATTAGTTGGCTATTGGTAGTTTGTTGTTCTACCGATGTGTTAAGGATTTGTGATTAGCTTCTTAGCATTTCATGTTGATATTGGCAGCATAATTATTAGTTTTTCATAGAATCTATATGATTTTAATGCCTATAAACTACATAGCTCGCCTCGGTGGGACTTTTGGTGTATCTGATGTCTATAGAGCTAAATAATTAGAGGTATAGTGTTACTGTCTGGTATATAGCATCATGGGACGCCTATTGAGTAATGGTAGTGAGCAGCTAGGTGTTCCATCTATTTATTATTAACCTTTTGTTTGATATGACAGTAGAATGTCATGCAGTTCGCTTAGAAAGCCACCCTGCTTTGCCGATAGATGAGAAGATTGTTTGATACCTTCATTGGCTATCTTATAACTATTAGTGTTGGGGCCTATCTCTATAAGCTATACATGTACCTCTGCCCATTTATAGGTTGTCTAGAGCCCATTTGGCTGTGCTGCCTAAGAGGGCTATTGGACAAGCTTTACCTTGTCTATGGGGCTATTCTTTCCTTATAAGAGCTATAAAATGTCTAGAAGGACCATATTGATGCCTGCAGAGCCGCATTGAAGTTTACTTACTCATGGACATCCTTTATGCCTATGTTGACATTGAACCTCAGTAGAGCCTTTTATGCTCATCGTAGGGTTACAGAGCCAAGAAGGTACAAGACATAGGCATGGAGCCAAAACAAGATATAGTTACAAATTTGCCTACGAGGCTATAGTGTTAAAAATAAGGATTTATATATTAAGGTGTACTTAAGCAAGGCTTATGAGGGCTTAGGTAGGTTATTGTTTGTTGTTTGTTGTTTGTACCACAGCTTATGGGGACTAGGTTAGGTTCTTTTTGTTGGCTTCCTATTTACTTTTCCGTATAACTTGATAAGGTCTCTTGGAAGGTTTCATCGTTATATAAATGCTTACATTCTGTTTTTACTATCAGATCAGTTTTAGCTTATTGAAATAGCCTACAAATAGTCGATGCACTATTTACTGATGCCCGAGCTTGGGAGCACTAAGCACTCTTGCCTGCAAATTTTGAAAGATAGGTTTAAAGACATCCTCACAGCGCTTAGGCTCAATACACTGGTTAGCTCCTCTTTTTTGGAGTTTCAAGTACTTTATAGGTTTTCCTGTCTTTTGCTATATAGTTCTTTTTTTGGGTAGGTCGGGGCCCTATCTTGGCCATGTATTTACTCTTAGAGGCTAATGGGATTATAAAAGAGTATTCTACTGCCACGTTGTCTTTGTTAATTTTTCTGGCAGTTTGCCGGCCTTAATGGCCCTTGTATATACGTTTACCTTCCCTTTATCTGATATAGACAACATGGTGGTCTTGTCGGCTCGCATAGGATGTTATTATTATCGTGAACTATTTGGTCGGTTGAATATTTGGAAGTGTGTTTATATTGGCGTCTTGTCGTCCAAGGGCTTCTTTATGGAGATATACATGATTTTTTTCTAATTATGTGTTGCGAGTATACACCAGAGGTGTAAATGTCTAGCTAAGTCAGCTCTGGTCCAGTTGTAGCATCAAAGCGCTACACTTCCCGAGGTGGGGCATACGTAAATGTATTTATTAACAAAGGATTCATTTTATGGTCTATAAGTGGTCGAAGTTATTAATAAAACTCATCATGTATGAGGTCAACTTACAAATACCACATAGGATCATACTTTACTTGCAATCAGTAAGTTAATCAGAATAGAGATATGGTGGTGTTGACTTGTATATGGCTTGTATATTCCATACACGAGCACATGTTAGATCATGAATATTAAATAGAGTTCCAAACATTTGGACTCGACTTAAGGTCACACATACGCCCTCTATATGCATTATACGATAATATTTTCATTTATGAAGGGGCATTTTCTACTTCGTAGTCAATTTTTCCAAATTTTATCTTTGTTTCATTTTGGTATTACTCTATAGATGATTAATGTAATATACAATCGTATCCCACATTTTAGGCCAATCTCTCAAATCCATGTCAAACCCTACTTCTTAACCTACCTAATGTCCCTGCTCATGCTCGATTTTACTTACCCATTGATTAAACATCATGCAAAGTTGATACCACCTATGGTTTAAGTTGTACTCTATGTGTGTGTACAGTGGTGTCGCATGATTGTGAAGCCTTAATCAATAAGCTAAGTGTAGTCCTAGTGCTTGAGTAGCGCAATTGTGGCATGGCGATTATGCGAGATGTGAGAGACTTGGGTGTGTTTTGTTTACGATCGGTCAATGTTAATGTAAGGTAGTTTTAAGTGAGGAAGAAGAGGGAACAAACAGGAAACAGTTATATTTTTAAAATATTTTAGTGGATTTTATGGTGGGGTATCGGCCGAATTCTCCCATTCTCTAGCCGTAAATTGTCATGCCCTACCTTGAAGGCATGACTGCACCTAGTGCCCTACTAGGGTCCGAACCGGCTCGCCGCCTTACCCACCTCTGGGTGCATGACTAACACTAAATCTCAAATCAAGAAAAGAACGGGCTATAACTCAGCCTGTAAACACAGCTTCCGACCGACAAGGCCTTATAAACACCTGTAAAAGAAAACAGCTACCCAAAAACAGATAATAATAAGGAATTCCTTTGCGGCCGACAAGACCACCATGATGTCTAGTTATGACTCCGTAAAGTAAATCCAAAGATAAACTAAGCGATGGCCAACAAGGTACTAACTAGCAGTTGCCAAATAAGGTCAGCATACGCCCAACACACAAGACAAAATACATATGGGCCCCATAAGGCCATCAACAATCAAACCACAAGAAATTAGAAATAGTCTGCAAGCCTCTAGGAGTGATATATTGTCGAGACAAGGCCCCGCCCTAGCCATAAGCCGTACACACAAAAAAAGTCAACCTTTTCACTATGAGTCTGCTGAAAGGAGTCGAATGTACTACTAATCTGGCTGAAACTAGGAAGGCCCCGATTCTGCATCTATCCGCACCTGCAGGCAGTAATGCAGCGCCCAAAAGGGCGTCAGTACAAATTGTACCGACATGTAAGGCAGTAATTGAAAATAACAAATGAACCGAAATGAAACTGAAAGTAACTAAAAGAAAAGGAGAGAAATAACACGTACGGCGTAATCCTACTGTCTAATCTATTAGTAACTAATGCAAACAAGAACCTTACATGACCCCCATAAGTTTGAAGGTACATCCAGCAATGTATCAACCTAATCAGCCCCTCTATAAGCCCTGGTGAGTACACTTCAATCTATATATCCCTAACGAGGTCATATTGAGTTATCTAGAAACTATAGCCGACCCACCGCCCCCCTAGGCTCACAACCGAGCCCATTCGGCCCTAAACTATAGTTGTGTCTCGAGTTCGATGGACTCCAATATTCGATATCTGCACCCCGGGCACCACGCTTGACAAGGGGTAATGTAGAGCCGATCGGCATAATAGTAGTCCAGCCATGGAATGGACTGCATGAGACCTTGGACCCCATCTTCGCTCTCTTTGCGGATGGTATATCACTCACGGAGTAACGCCATCTGCTCCTCTAGCGGGCGCGTCGACACAGCTAGTAACCCTGGGGTTGGTCAGGGAAGGTTATACAGGCATAATTAATCCCCAAACTAGACATGGAATACTGATCTCACCTAATAACAACATCTAGCCAGTAATAAATATGCTTCATCTTCTTACTCTGGGACAAGACTCAGTTATAATACTAAAGGAACTAACTTGCGTAATATATTTGCCTTAATATACCTGGATTTTTGATTTCGAATTAGCTGGTGAGTTTCAATCCATATTCAACAACTTTTTCTAACTTTAATCGTATTACTAGAAGAATAAGGCTAGTTTCAGATTAAATTTACAAATGATAATTTATATATAAATATTAACATATTTCAACATAGCTGAACATGGTTGAAAATATATAATTTTTCGAAAGTCTGAAGGAGAAATGCTTACTTAGCCTGTGATCGTATAGAAATTAGTTTGGAGCAATCTGACAACTTTTGCTCGGCAAAGGCGACGGCTGTGCACTCTTCGCTTTTCATGAAAATAACTTTGTAGTAATGTTCCCCACGGGCTTAAACTTCGATACCTGAAGTTAATTTGAATTTGGGTGACGTTTGGTAGCATAATCAGACGAAAACCGTCGAAACCACGAAATCGACTCTCTTTGGCTGAAGGGGAAAATATTGAATATACTTCTAAATTAAAAGTGAGCTGGCTTTATAGGTGAGGTCGGTTGGTAGGGGCTCCCCGCACCGCTCATAGCACCGGCCACTCCGCCGCGCCGTGCCCCTCAAGGCACCAAAGCTACCGGCGCACCGCGCTTCTCAAGGTGTCAGCAGGCCTGGTGCGCCATGGCCAAAGGTAATGTTGGCTTCATGATTTGTGCTAGCCCCGTGTGCTCCATTCTATTCATGTTTACTGAAGCCTTTTCCCGCGCACAACAAGCTCTTCTTATTCACCAAAAAATACACACGTGCCTATTAAACATTAACATTTTTACGGGGTGTAAATCATCCTCCCCTTAGGAACATTCATCCTAAAATGTCATCCAGAGCCACTGTGAGCTCCAACTTTTTTAACCTTAATTTGGAAAAATTTCAAAAAGAAGCCTCCCATAACATGGACTATCCAAAAATTGAAACGCAGAAAAGTCCAACACAAGTACTTCACATAACACCATAGAAACTATTTTACAACAAGATTGTACTCAACTGCAATATATGAAACAAAATCATAAAATCAACATCCTAATCAATAATTTACTCCCATAGTCTGACTAAGCCTGAACAAATGAGGACATTCGGATCTCATATCAGCCCTCCGTTTAGCAGGTCATCTCTTCCTTATTCTTATTTCTCCATAGTACCTAACAGCTGGGCAAAATCTTGGTTCTCAACCTACGAACCCGCCGATCTAATATGGATATTAAACTCTCTTTGTAGGCTAATTCCTCGCAACTGACATCTCAATCAAATAATTCGGTATGGATCTCCTATGCACTTTCGCAACATAGACACATCAAAGACCGAGTGAACAAATTCTAACTCCGAAGGCAAATGTAGCTCGCATACACCACCCGGCCTATTCCAGCATTCGATACGCCTCTATAAATATCGTGCTATGTTTTCCTTTCAAATTCTCATCACTCCCTTCATCGGCGAAACTTTTAAAAATACCCAATACCTACATTGAACTCTAGATTTCTACGTTGTACATCAGCGTAGGATTTCTAGCTGCTCTGAGTTGTCAAGAAGTGTCCGATGTTTTTACTTTCGACTAGTGGATTATATCTAGAACACAAAGGTGACCCCTATATCTCAAGACCCCGTCTGCGGTTACTTCAAAAGTTAATACTTCCCCTTGTTGAGCTTTATCTCTGAGCTGGACCAGGTTAGGGTCTTCATGTTTCCATTCTTTCATCTCTACAACCAAGGATGATACCGCAGATCATCGCAGTATTTTGGATCACTCCTCAATCAAGCTCCCAAGTCTACTATTTGGACGACCGAACCGGCTAACCGATGTAATTCTGGCCAGTCCTCGTTGTTCGGGCTTCAAGTATGCCAAACTTCCTATGACTTTGCGGCCGGTGGGCATTCGCTGGCAACTTTGGCCTCTTGGGTGATATAAATGTCTACATCGTAATATCCTTCAACAATTCTAACCAGCGACGCAACCACACATTCAATTCTTTCGTAAAAATATATTGAAAGCTCTTATGATCGCAAAAATATCTACATGGACACCACAATTGGATAGTGCTCTATATTTTCAAGGCATGAATTACTACAGCTAATTCTAGGTTATGGGTGGGGTAGTTCCTTTCATGCTTCCTCAACTTTCTTGAAGAATAAGAAATTACCTTACCATGTTGCATCGTAACACATCCTAACCTAACGCCCGAAGCATCACAAGACACCGCATAAAACCTCTCGATCCTTTTGGCAAAGCTACATCGGTGTTGTTGTCAACCTATTTTTCAACTCCTAAAACTCTATTCACATGCTTCAGTCCAGGGAAATTTAGCTAATAAGTCTTGTTAACTTGGTCAAAGGCACCGATAGGGTAGAAACTTACAAACCTTCTCGTAATACCCGCCCAATCCTCTGTACCGGAGTTGTCGGGTCTAGGCCATGTCTTTACCGCTCTCGATCTTCTATGAATCTACCTGAATACCAGCCTTTACACAATATGTCCCAAAAAGGCCAACACCCAGCCAAAACTCACATTTATAAAATTTCGCATAAAATTGGCGATCTCGAGAATTTGGAGCACCTGGGCCCGCGTATCATCTCGATGTTCTGCTTCCGAGCGGTAATATACAAAAACATCATTCATCTTGGGCAGAATTATATGCCCAATTGATAACAAATGCATAAAAAATTAAAATAGAGAAAATAGAATATATATATATATTCTCATGTAATTTGTAGTTAAAATGTGAATTTATACTAACCAACATTATTAGTGTTGTTTTAGCAGAAAATGTAATTTTAGGAAGCTAAGATATGTTGGTGGAAATCGGGAAAGGACTCTGAAGCGAGCAGTGGAAAAATTCAAGGGAAAGCAGCAAATATAGGGGCGCCGCAATGGAGCCGTGTCACGTTGCCATCGCGGAGGCAATTTGCCTCGCTGAGTTAATTTGGCAAAGTTCCAAAGGTAGGTCCGCCTCCGTGGCACGTTGGGCTTTACCGGGAACATCACCCAAGAAGGGTTCGTGACGGAGCTGTGGCACGTTGGGCTAAGCCCCGCGTTGCATGCCTTGGCATGCGGAGGAGTAAATGCGTCGAGGGACCTGATTCTAGAGAGGGTCTGCGTTAGCCCCGTCACGTAGGCATCATGCGATGCGTTGCTTGTTATTCCGGGAAAATTCCCAATAGTATGTTGGCACACTTAGGTTCATTTTTTTATTATTCTTGACTTAGTTGAGCAAGGACGTGGGTTACAGCAGTTGAGGGGACGAAAATCTTAGGGTTCTTTCTCATCTCTTCTCCTTTATTTCAATTGTTTGTATGATTTATACTCATTTGATGATGTTTAATCCACAAATGAGTGGCTAAATTCACTTCTTGCCGAGGCTAAGAACATTTGTAGTGGATTGTAATTGTTGATCATTTTGGTTTTTCATCTTTTCTTCCATGGTTGTTCTATCAATTCTTGTTCTTACTGCATTAATGTTTGGCCAATGTTAATGTATATCTAAAATCCGGTTTCATCTCGAAAGAGAGAGAAATTGGAAAGTTGTGAATTGGTAGGATATGATCTCTTCTTAGTTTGGAAAATTGAGACTGATTTACCTTCGCATTGTGAAATATATCTGAAAGTCGTATTAGTCAATCATGGAATCGGTTTTGTATGGCTTGAACTTGAATTTCTTTTATCACAGAAATGTAGGTTGAAGGTTCATGATTCTTAAGTTGGGTAGAATACGAAAGTTTCTATTCATAGGCAATAATTTTTGACTAGCAACCGAAGGAAAGATTAACCAATTTGTATCGATAAATTACTTCCCTGCATGTTCGTTTTAGCCTCAGCTTGCTCATTACTATAGTTAAGACTCACTTTACAATTTTGTCTTAGATTAGTATAATTTAGGAAACAAACTTTCAAAATCTTCTTTAAATTGTTGTCTCGCATTTTTTAGAGTTAGGAGTTCATTAACGCTTAATTTGATAATTACCTTGGTTCACCGTAGGATCGATACTGGCTTACTTGAGCCACTTTGCTACTTGTTCGACCACGCACTTGCGTGTAGGTGCGAAATAGACCGAACAAGTTTTTTTGGTGCCATTTCCAGACTGGAATTGGAAAATTATTTTCTTAAGTGTTAATTTACGATTTCTATATTAGTGTCGACAACTTGATCTTAGCCTATCTTTTGCCGATATTGAATTCTGTTGAACACTAGCAGAGACAAGGAGCTGGTGGATTCATACTTAGAGCTGGAAAGACAATTCCATCGTCAAAGGAGATAAGTTTAGATAGAAAGTTGCAGTTGCTCGTATAGACAATCCCGAGCAACCACAAGAATCCACCACTCTGTGCGGCGTGTTAGTGCCTCGAGGAAATGGCAGCTAGCTGGTTCGCGAAGTGGCAATCCCACATGCTAACAATGTTACATCAAGTATTTGCAAACCTGAGCCAGGAGGGAGGTTTGAGCTGAAATAGAATATGGTGCAATTGCTGCACACCAGTGGGCACTACGTGTCTTCCTCACGGGGATCCGCAACAACATCTCCAAAACTTCTTTGGACATAAGTGACACTTACATCCCCGTTGAGTGTCATCCGATTACGTAAGGCTTACATTGTTCCCATTTTCA
Organism: Datura stramonium; assembly: GCA_018107945.1. Classification (NCBI taxonomy): domain Eukaryota; kingdom Viridiplantae; phylum Streptophyta; class Magnoliopsida; order Solanales; family Solanaceae; genus Datura; species Datura stramonium. The sequence continues at coordinate 20,786 of JACEIK010008261.1, forward strand.
CTTTGGGAGAAGCAAAGCAGGGTTAAAAGCTGAGCTACCTAATTCTATCACCACTTGGGATGATCTCAAGAAACTTTTTGATACGGTTGTTTCCATCCGTAAACATCAACAAGACTTAGAAGTCAGATTCTAAGTTTTAAACAAAGAGAGGGGGAGAATTTGTATCAAGCTTGGGAAAGATTGAAATCCATTTATGGATTGTCCTCATCATCACCAATCCAATGATGTGCTGGTGCATACTTTCATAGAGGGTTTGGAAACCCTACACAAAATTTGCTAGACTCAAGAAATTGGGGACAAGCATTAGAAAGACTATGAGGAGCCGTATACTTTGTTAAACCATATTTCGCAGTGGAAATCCGTAGTGGAATGCGGACTTTTCAAGAGGAGGAACAAGGAAAGCGGCAGAGTCTTGGAAGTGGATGGTTTTGCAGCTATCACACGTATAGCTGCTACGTGACCAACTCAACACCCACTTTCAAACAATATGAGCTTGAATCAATCTCAAGCCCTGAATGTAGTGCAGCAGATTTGGTGTGAAGTATGTGGTAGTACCGAACACTCGCCCGGTGTTGTGGTGCAAATCCCGATTCAGTGAACTTTGTTGGTAATGTACAAAGAATTAACTACCAACAGTATGGCAACCACTACAACCCAATTTGGAGGAATCATCCGAATTTCTCCTAGGTAGTAATGTACCATCAAGGCGAGTTCGAGTCGTGGGGTGCAGAAATCAAGGAGGGCGCTGTAACTATCGGGCCCCAATACAGAAGCAACAATGCACTCCCACCACCATCACCCAAAGATTGAAGAAATTTTCAAAACGATGATAGCTCCAAGCTCAATTGCAAGCCGACTATGTGAAATTGGCAACCGATGTAAAGAACAATCAATTATCTACAAAGGCGCTGGAGTACTCGCTTGGGCAACTAGCTGGAGCTCAAAACACCGTGCCGAGGAGGACTACCGAGCAGTGACACTGACCCTAATCCCAAGCAAGTAAATGCAGTGACCACAAGGAGTGGTTTACAACCTGCTGAGGTGGAACCAAAGACCAAACAAATAATGAGCAAAGGAGAAAAAAGAGGGAACATGATGACGAGGGGAAGAAGAAGAAAGTTGAACTACAGAAAGCATTCACCACCCCTGTTCCTCAAAGATTAAAGAAACACAAGGAAGAAGCGTGTTTCAAAAAAAGTTCATGGAGGTGCTTAAACAAATACACATTAATTTACCTCTTGTTGATGTTTTTAAGTGGTGGAGGCCAAGTATGCTAAATATATCAAGGACATTTTGGCAAAATAAAGCAAAGTTGACGGAGTATGCGATGCGGGCGCTTACGTAGGAGTGCACTTTCCGATCCGTAACAGGTTGCCCACAAAGTTCAAGGACCCTGGGAGATTTACAATCCAAATTACAATTGGGCAAAGTATCCGAGCTCGCGGATTATGCGATTTGGGAGCGAGCATTAACTTGATGCCGACATCTAGAGTTCAAGAAATTGGGTCAAGAAACCCTGCATCAACTACAAAGGATCTGCGCTTAGCGGATCGTTCCTCGGGCTGTAATTGTGATGGCATTGTGGAGGCTGTGCTGGGTGCAAGTGGGCCCTTATCTTCCCGGGGTAGATTTTGTTGTGCTGGATTTTGAGCTGATGCGGAAGTCCCATTTATTTTGGGACGCCCTTTCTTGGCAACCGGGAAAAGCTTTGATTGATGTAGCTGCAGGGCAGCCAACTATGCGGGCGCATAACAAGGTGGGAGGTATTTGACGTGTACAAGGCCACGAAGCCTCCGGCCGTATATGAGGGGCTGTCAGCAATCAACGTGCTTGGATCAAGCGTATATTGTTCAGATTGTCGATTCGCGAGATCCAAAGGGGGAAAACCACCGATTGGAGGACACCCCAAAATTGGAGTTGTGGCAAAAAGAGGCATCAAAATGCCACGTTCTCATAACGGGCAAATAAGGTGTAAGCATGACAGGTGTGGACGTTATTCGAAGAAAATGTCAGTCACTCTAGAGGATTATTGAGCTTAATGATGTCGAGCCGCCACGTAAATTAGCGCTACCTGGAGGCAACCGTGAAATTGTTGTAATAGATGAGTAGGAATTAGTTAGAAAAAAGAACAAAATAAAAAATAAAATTTTTGTGTTTGTGTTTGAAACCTATGAATTCTAACCAATTTCTTGTTGTGAGATGAATTTCTGTGGAACGGAGGGCAAATTGCAAAGCATCGCAAAGGAAAATTGAGGTGAGAAAAAATAAAAAGTGGCAAAACCAAAGAGCCTATGCGATGGCTCCGTGTCACGAGGAGGCCCCGCATTACCCTCCAGGACGTTGAGGTGTATTCTGGTCTTTTACAAATTTTAACACCCACGTGGAGTGGCTCCGTGTCACGGAGGGGGTGCTCCTGCCACTCCTCTGAGGCTGAGGTAGCATTGCTGGCTCACTGCCACTGTGGCAACTGCAAATAAAAACTCCTTTAACCCCGAATCTCTATTTTTCCCCATTTCCCACTCCTCCGCGACAAAACCCTAAAACCTCCTTCTCAACGTGATACTATTCAGATCTCAAATTTCTTCTGGTCTTTCTTCAAGTTCATCATCAAAGGTGCTCTTGAACTAACTTTCGGTCTTTGCCCATTTCAATTTATATGAAAGAGTAAATCCCGTCAGTGTAAATGATCTAATTCATTAAGCAAACAAAGACGATGTTCAGGTAATGCCATATGGTGAACTATAAACATGTTTGATTTATCTTTTACAAATGAAGCAAGTTATATGTAATAGAAAGAAGCTAAACTGGGTTGAAATGTGAATATTTTGGGTTGTTCATGTTGGGTGGCGGAGTTTATAAGTACATAATGTTGAAATAAAGCAATAAACATGGATTTCAAAATGACATTGGTGAATTGCCAGTTGCTGTTAAGAAATTTTTACAAAAAAGTGAGTGGCTGAATCTATGGTGATATTGTGATTTACGCCAGTTGAGTGACATAGTAAATGGTCTCCATCGATACTGATTCACTTTATTGAGTATGTTAATGTAAAAATTGAAAGAACATTTGTTCCTACCAATTGAGTTTTAGCTAAAGACTAAGTGTGGGGTGACTTAACTTAACCCAACCTTAGTCGAAGCTAATTTTGACTTGAATAACATTGGGACTGTCTGTTTGATTTGACAGGAACGATGTCGAGCAGGCAAGACAAAGGAAAGGGCGCATCTATATCGGGCGCCGGGAGAAAGAGGATTAGATCGGGAATAAGGCCCGCAAGACGCAATAGCTTTGCAGCGCAACGCTGCTGACATGAACCCATGGTGATCGAGCTGGCGGGTGAGTTTAGCGCCTGTGTTACAGGTAAATAAAATACTTTCCTGAGAGCATATTGTAAGATCCATTGCGCGGTAATTTCAAAACCGTACAACGATTGATATCACGGGCTGAACTTGCTTTTGGGAGCTCAAGAGTGCAATCTCATTCATCTGGAGTTCACGCCAACTGGAACCTACACTGCGCCACCTGCCAAGAGCAGGGTGTTGTCACCTTTGAGCCCCGTCACCTTAATGCCATATTAAAGGGACACAGACACCCATGTACTCTGGCAAATAACATAACTCACCTTATGCGGATATCGACGCACTATGTGGAGCCCTACCATGCTCATGGTGAGCAAAGCAGAAGCTGGCCATCGTATACCGCCTGCTCAAATGAACAAATGCAAGCTGTATCACGGCTTAAAACAGTAATGATCTTTGCCTGATCCCGGGGTGCACATGACGGATGTCACCGGGATCGTGTGCTTCGGTTTATGCCCGATGAAAGGGCTGGAGATAAATTTGGGGCGGTGATCATCTCCGCTATGAAGAGAGTCCGTTTGCATCAAGGGCACAGGTACGGGTTTGCGGGTTTGTTGACCACATTCCTGCGGAGCCTTGATATCGAGGAAGAGGCCCTGGACTACATCCTTACGTATGGATAGGCGTGCCTTGGACGTCACCAAACCAAGGCACCCGACACCACTCACTCTGCCAAGCCACACTAGCTGGCAACATGCTCGGGATGATCAGCATAAGGGCCTGCATGTTCGGGATGCAGATGTTGCAGTTGCGCATAGGCGGGAGGCCAACAACAGAAGATGAGCTGTGGAAGCTCGACTTAGACTACCCCTTCGGCGAAAATGCTCGTAGCTCTATGCCGAAAGGGCGCTCTTGTGGAGCTCGTAAATGATGTCCATCGGATGAGGAGACACGTCAGGAGGAATCAGATATTGAGTCGGATGAAGACGGCGAGGGCGGTCCAGATGGCGGGGTGATGAGGCAGCGGCACCTGACGAAGAAATTGAATACTTCGATTGATCGTGGAGTTTCACCACCTACTTTTGTGCTATGCTGAATTTTGTGAATATCGGGGACAAGGTTCGACGGCGTGGGGTGGGAGTAGTTAGGTGCTGGTTGTTTTGTTGTTGTTTATGTTCATGTCTTGTTGTTGTGCCTGTGAAAAATTGTGACCCTGTGATTTTGTGCATATGTTGTGTATTGTAAATCGGTGTTGTAATGAATGTGAAGCAGTTGTGTAAGAAGCCGAAAGGTTGTTAGTCAAGTTGTGTAAATATTTTTGTTCTATCAAAATTATCGATATTTTTAAAATTTTTGGTTGAATTATTTTTATGATTGGGTTTCTCGGCGTTTGTTTTTGGTGTTTTTACCGAGAATAGTCCCATTGAACCGAATTCGTAAATAATGACCGTTCCCTATGATGGATGGATGACGATCGTCTTAAGGGAAATGTAGCCGATAGCAGTAGTTTTTTTTTCTTTCTTTATTTTCTTTCCGTTGTTTGTTTGATTCCCAAACGTGTCGCTACTTTGGTGGTTCGGAATTCTTGTTGTGTGTTGTACTGATATTTAGAATGCAAAGGTGATTCGTATGAAAGCATGCAATCGTAACATGTTGAGATACACGAGGGCTATGTAGGGTTCGATTCGTGTGATTGAGGCTTAATGTTGAATTTTGTAATTAGCCGATTGAAGAGTCTCGTGAATATGTCCTGGAGTTGAGATGTGCAACGAGTGTGTGGTGAGGTTTCGATTATTCCATGCTATTGTGAAGTGTCTGAACTTGGCCTAGTGTGTATGAAATGAAATGAAGGATGGAGTGTAGAAAGGATGTAGGCATTTCGATTTAACCAAAGTTTTTCCATTATCATACCTACCTTGAATGTGCATCTAGTTAGCCCATTGAGTTTTAGCCTATTTTTTTCTTTCGTCGAGAAGGTACAAACCGAGCTTAACCCTTTCTTTTCATTATCCATGAATTCGATCCAAAACTCTTAAGCGCTCAAGAGCAATTTTCCACACTGTCAAGGAGTGAGAAGTGTGAAAAGAAACGAAAAGCTGGAAGTGGTAAAAGTAAAGAAAGTGTCAAAGGTGCACTTGCCAGATTTAAAGAAAATAAAGATGTAAGTACCAATCTTTGTTGTTAAGTCAGGTGGGCTTAAAGAAATGGGAACCAAAAATAAAGAAAGACTTCAAGAATGGAGAGGATGAAGGAAGAAACAATGCCCATAATGTTGGCAAGGTGTACAGTGCCGCTTAAGGATGCTAGTTGTTATTATTGGCTAGCCCAGTAGTTACTAGTTCCTTCGCTTACATTACAACCCATTAAGTCCTACGTGATTCTTTACATCACGCGTCCTTATATTAGTGGAGTAAGACACTAGAGGCAAGCCTATGGTCCATGACATGATGCATGGGATTTCTTTGGGAGAGAGATGAATCGTGTTCATATGCCCCTACATGTAATGTTTTGAGATCATATGATTGAAAAGGGGAAATTATCTTGTAATGTGAGGGCACATGCTTGTCGAGAGATAAAATTTCGTTTCGGATGTCTTGATCAGCTGATTTGCATGATTTTGCCGAGATCGAGAGTCGATTGTTGAGTCTAGGAGGTCTTAATGTGGTCAATGTCATTGTATTGATGAGGACTAGCATGTTTTCGTGATGATTTTCTATATTAAATAATCGATATAACCGTAGCTTGAATTGTCGAGCCAAAGTAGTTATGCGTGGGTGTCAATTGCATGAGATGTGAGATTATTGTTCGAGGAAGAACAAAGTTTTAAGTGTGGGGTAAGTGATCTTGGGAAGAATTATATGCCCAAGTGATACTCAAATGCTTCATTTCGTCTTGTTTATCCATCGTTATTTGTGCATTCTCATGTAATTTGTAGTTAAAATGTGAATTTATACTAACCAACATGATTAGTGTTGTTTTGCAGGAAAATGTAATTTTAGGAAGCTAAGATGCATGTTGGTGGAAATCGGAAAGGCCTCGAAGCGAGCAATGGAGAAAGCCAAGGGAAAGCAGCAGTTATAGGGGCTCCGCGATGGAGCCGTGTCACGCTGCCATTGCGGAGGCATTCTGCCCCAGTTGAGTTAATTTGGCAAAGTTCCAGTGTAGGTCTGTGTTGCCTCCATGGCACGTTGGGTATATTTACCCGGAACATCAAATTCCAAGTAGTGGTTCGCGTCTGAAAGCCGGTGGCAAGGCACGCTTGGCCAAGCTCCCGCGCTGCATGCCGTGGCACGCTGAGGTTAAATGCTGAGGGACCTAATTCCAGAGAGGGTCCAGTGAATCCTGTGTCATGGGGTAGTGCTCCGCGATGCACTCAGGACACATTGTTTTTATTCCTAGAAAAATTTCCACTAGTATAAATACACACTTAGGTTCATTTTTTATTATTCTGACGAAGGAGTTAATGGGTTACAGGTAGTTGAGGGGACGAAATCTTAGGTTCTTCTCTATCTCTTTCTCTTTATTTCACTGCTTGTATGATTTATATCATTTGATGACCCACAAATGAGTGGCTGTTCATTTTCTTTTTGAGGTTAAGAACATTTCCAGTGGAATGTAATTGTTGATCATTTTGTTTTTCATCTTTTCCATGGCCTTCTATCAATTTGCTTACTGCATTAATGTTAATATTAATGTATATCTAAAAACTGGTTTCATCTTTTGAAAAGAGAAAGAAATTGGAGTTGTGAATTGGTAGGATGCATCTTCTTCTAGTTTGGGAAAATTGACAATTGATAATTTCTTAGAATAGAAATATATCTGAAAGTCGCATTAGTCAATTACGTATCGATTTTTGTATGGTTAGAACTTGACTGTCACAGAATGTTGAAGGTTCATGATTCATAAGTTGGGTAGAATAATGCAAGCTTCTATTCATAGGCACAATTTCCTTGATCAGCAAACCGAAGGAAAGATTAACTGAATTATATCGATAAATTACTTCCTGCATGTTCGTTTAGCCTCAGCTTGCTCATTACTATAGTTCAGACTCACTTTACAATTTTGTCTTAGATTAGTATAATTTAGGAAACAAACTTTCAAAATCTTCTTTAATTGTTGTCTCCATTTTTAGAGTTAGAGTTCATTAACGCTAATTGGATTATTACCTTGGTTCAGTCCCTGTGGGATCGATACTTGGCTTACTTGAGCCACTTTACTACCTGTTCGACCACGTGCACTTGCGTGTAGGTGTGAAATAGACCGAACAATCATCAATAAATATTATTAAAAAAGTCCGTATACGTCTTGAAGATACTGTTCATCAAAATCCATGAACGCTACTGGGGCATTCAGTCAGTCCTAAGGACATGACTAGGGAATTCAAAATGGTCATACCTGGTCCCGAAAGAGGCTTGGAATATCCTCTAAATCAACTTGATGCTACCTGCATCTTAAATCAATTTTTTTGAGAAATACTTCTGCCCCTTGTAACTAATCGTCATCTATTTTGGGAAGTGGGCATTTGTTCTTGATGTTGACTTTATTTAGCTTTCGGTAGTCTATACACATACGGAGGAGCCATCCTGTTTGCCAAAATGCATCAGCACACTCCAAGGTAAAGTACTCGGCCCGATGAAGCCCCTTGGCCCACAGTTCTTCAACTGTTCCTTCAATCTCTGAGCTCGACAGGAGCCATTCGGTACGGAGGGATGGATATAGGCTGAGTACCTGGCACAAATCACCTGCAAAATCGATCTCTTGTTCGGGGGAATACCGAGAAGTTCATCTAGGAATACGTCTGGAAATTCATTGACTACCGGAATGGACTCGGAGAGTAGGGGACTCGTCTTGAACATCCCTTAACCCCGACAACAGGATAGATGCAACCTTGCTATTAACTTCCGCCCGAAGATAAGGAAATAAACCTACTTGTTGGCATGGTTGCATTACCTTCCACCCCGTATTACCTCTCCCCGAAAGTGAATCCACATTTTAATCCAACATTCTATATTGTCATAACATGGTGCTAGCCAATCCATACCAATAATTGCATCGAAGTCAATCATTTCTAATTCTACCAAGTCTGCTAATGTTCCGGCGACCAACAACTCTTTACTATGCACCGGGAGACCCTCTTGGCTATGATGGAGTCACCAATGGGGGTAGACACCGAAAGGTCGTTGAAGTAGCCCTCGCGTAATACTCAAAACTTCCGGGACACTAATGGTGTAACATAAGACAAAAGTGGAACCTGGGTCTATCAAGACATACACTGAATGAGAGACAAATGTCTGGGCATACCTCGTTACCATATACGAAGTGAGGACTCACTTTTGTCTCAAAGAAGCATAGGTGTGATCTGGACCGGTGCATGTTCATCCATTTGGCACTACACGCACCGGCACGTGGTCGAACAAGTAGTAAAATGGCTCAAGTAAGCCAAGTATCGATCCCATTGTGGACCGGACTACTGCATCAATCTAATCATGTCAATAAACTGTAATCCTAAAATGCGCATAACAAGTATGAAGAAGATTTTGATATTTTGTTTCCAATTTGTATTGAGTCTAAAACGTAATATACAATTTGAGTCTCAACTATAAGTATATACTGAGGCTAAAACGAACATGTAGAGAAATAAATTACCCATGCCAATTTCTTGACAATTTTTTCCTGTTGCTGCCCAGGACTGCTTCTATGGACAAAAACCCCGTGGCTAAACCCAAATCAAGAATCATAATCCTTCCACCTACATTTCTGATAAAAGAAATTCATAACTAGCCATACAAAACTAATTCTATAATTGACTACTACTTTCGTGTATATTTCTATCCTGAAGGTAATCAATTCTCAATTTTCCCCAAACTAAGAAAAGATCATATCCTATCAATCTGCGCCTTTCCAATTTCTTGCTCTTTAGACTGAAACCGGACTTTTTAGATATACATTAACATTATTGGTCACACATTAATGCAAAAGAAGAACAAGAATTAATAGAACAACCATGGAAGAAAAGATGGAAACCAAGTGATTCTAGAATTACATTTCACTACAAATGTTCTTAACCTCAAGAAGACTTAGCCACTCATTTGTGATTTAAACATCATCAATGAGTGTAAATCATACAAACAATTGAAAGAAAGGAGAAAGAGATAGAGAAAACCTGCATTTTCGGGCCTCAACTGCCTCAGAACCACGCTCTTGCTCCACCAAGTCAAAATAATTAAAATGAACCTAAGTGTTCTATTTATACTAGTGGGAATTTTTCCCGAATAATAAGCAACGCGGTCACGGAGTGCACGCTGAGCATCGCCCGTGATACGGCACGAACGCAACCTCACCGGAATCCGGCCCTCCAGTGAGCCTATGCCTGGCCGCCTCCACGACGTGCAAACGCGGGCTTGGCCACCGTGCCACGGTACAGTAACGCGCACCTTCACCGGAATTTCCATGTTCCAGGTAATTAGGTCCAACGTGCCATGTAGGCAACGCGACCTCCTTTCCTGAAATTGGCCAACTATCATCCGGAGGCGCATCACGATTCCGCGATGGCACATGACACTACCCATCGCTGAAAGCACCTTTAATTCATGCTTCTTGGCCTTTTCCTTGCTCGCTTCCGAGTCCATTCCCGAAGCCCAAACATGCATCTTAGCTTCCTAAAATTGTCTTTTCCCCGTCAAACAACACTAATCATGTTGGTTAAGTATAAATTCACCTTTAACTATAATTTTACATGAGAATGTACGAACACCATGGATAAACAAGACGAAAATGACGCATTTGAGTATCACTTGGGCATAGGGGTGGGGGCAAAAACCCAAAAACCAAAAACCGAACTCGTTTCTGCCGGTTTTGTGTTTGGTTTCTCGGTTTTTATAATCGTAATTCAGTTTTCGGTTTTTTCTGCTATTTAAGCCACCTCGGTTTTCTGCTAAAACCGAATAACCGAATATATAAGCAAATTATTTTATTTTATTTTTATAATAAATAATTAAATTAAATAAAAATTAAAAACCCTAAACTAATCTGCTAAATCAAATGCTAATCGCCTAATCCTATTCCTTCCCCGCTTCCTCTGCTCGACACTCACCACTTCGACTATTCCAATTTCCACCTCTCTGCTACTGCCACTCATGGGCCAGCTGCCTTGACTGCCTCAGCCCTCGGTGCCCCTCAGCCCCCATTGCTTTGACAAGACATGCCGACGGTGTCTCCCTATCACCAGCTTGCGGCCAGCCGCCACCACTACTCACTTACCGCAGCAACACCACTACCACACTACCATTCGGTAGTCACCAGTCACCACTACCATTCGGCAACTCAACAGTCGTTGCTCGTCAGCCACGCCTACTACTCCGGCTGACTGTCCACGCGTCGGCACCCCTATTTCCCCAACTCCCCATCGATCGGCCATAGCTCCCAAGCCTCGTCTTCACTTCTTCCGGTCATTGTCGACTCCACCATTCGACTCGAACCTCAAGTCCTCAACAGGTAAGTCCTCAACAAATTAACAATCCCATTAACATTATTCCACCTCAACTAGACTCGACTCGACGACTTTGGAACTGAAGTCTCCCTATCGCCATCGCCATCACGCCTTCAATCACCGATTCACCGTTGGGCAGAAAACCCTTTTTATGGGTTCTTATAAATTTGTTTTGGGTATAATTTTTGTGTTCATCATTACCCCTCACCTTAATTCGTGTTTTCTCTATTGATGTATCTAATAGATGTATCGATGTGACGCGTGAATGTATCTATTATTATTTCAAGAGCTTTTGGTTGAGCTTAACAAATCATTGATAATGTATGCATTATTATATATCGAGGTAAAAAGCTATGTATGCATTATTATTATATATCAGAAAAAAGCCCATCAACCAAGCCTAAAAAAACCGAATAACCGAAATAAATAAACCGAACCGAATAAAAAAAAACCGAACCGGGCCTTAAAACAGTTCGGTGTTTGGTGTTCCTTATTCATAACCGAAAACTAAAAACCGAACTAAAATTTGAAAAACAACCGAAACACCGAACGCCCACCCCTACTTGGGCATATATAAATCTGCCCAAGATCACTTACCCCACACTTAAAACCTTGTTCGTCCTCGAACAATAATCTTACACCTCATGCACTTGACACCCAATCATGGCTACTCTGGCTCGACAATCCGGGCTACGGTTATACCGATTATTTAATATAGCAAATCATCAAGAAAACATGCATAGTCTCATCAATACAATGACATTCAACACATCAAGACCTCCTAGACTCAAGAATCGACTCTCAATATTGGCAAACTCATGAAAATTAGCTGATCAAGATATCCACATTGTACCCAATCTCTCGTCAAGTACATGTGCCTCACAACACAAGAGAATTTCCCTCCTTTTCAATCACATGAACTTAAAACATTACATGCAGGGGGTATATAAACACGATTTCGCTCTCTTTCCCAAAAAGAATTCACATGTATCATGCATGAACCATAGGCTTGCTCTAGTGTATTACTCTACTAATATAAGGACGCGTGATGTAAGATCACGTAGATTCTAACGGGTTGTAATGTCAGCTACTAACTAGTAAAACACCGGGCTAACCACAATAGCAACTAGCACCTTTAAGAGCTTTTTCAATACATCCCATCAACATTATGGGCATTGTTTTTCCTTCATCCTCCTCATTCTTGAAATCTTTTCTTTATTTTTTGGTTCTCATTTCTTTAAGCCCACCTGACTTAACAACAAAGATTAGTTATACATCTTTATTTTCTTTAACCGGCAAGCACTCCCTTGATCTTTCTTTACTTTCACTTGCTTTTTCTTTCTTTCCAAATTCTCACTCCTTACATCAAAATTATTTTTTCTTGAGCGCTTAAGAGCTTTGGATCAAATTTATATACGAAAAGAAAGGGGTTAAGCTCGATTTACACCCTTTTCAACGAAAGAAAAAAATTATAGGCTAAAGGCTCAATGGGCTAACTAGGATTGACATTCGAGGTGGGTATGATACCGAAAAACTTTCGGTTAAAACAAAGAAACGCCTACCATCCTTTCCGACACTACACTTCCTTCATTTCGTTTCGTACACACCAGGCAAGTTCTAGACAATTCACAATAGCATGAAATAATCGAAACCTCACTAGACACTCATTGCACATGCTCAACTCAAGAAATATTCACAGACTATTCAATCAGCTAATTACAAGAATTCAAATATGCCTCAATCGTCGCATCGACTCTATGGCCTAGGTATCTCAACAACATATTTACAAAGTTATATGCTTTCATATGAATTACCTTGCATCTTCTAAATATCATGTACAACACGCAACAAGAATTTCGAAATCATAAAGTAGCAACACGTTTGGGATACAAACAAACAAACAAAAATAAACTAAAGAACAAAAACTACTCCTATCGACTACATTTCCCTTAAGACGGTCGTCATCCATCCATCATAGGGAACGGCCACTATTTACGACTTCGGTTCAATGGGACTATTCTCGGTAAAAGCACCAAAAACAAACGCCGAGAAACCCAATCATAAAAATAATTAAACGAGAAAATTTTAAAAATATCAATGATTTCGATAAAAAAATATTTACACAAATCCGCCTAACAACATTCAATAGCTTCACATTAATTACAATACAAAACATACACACAAAAATCACAAGGTCGCAATTCTTTTCCAAGCACAACAATAGAACATGAAAATCAACAAAACAAGACAACAACTAGCACCTAACTACCCCCACCCCACATTTAAAACTGAACACTCGTCCCCGTGTTCATACATTCAACATAGCACAAAAGTGGGCGGTGAAACTTCCCCGACTAATCGGCATTCAACTTCTTCTACGTGCCGCCTCATCTCTATGTTCGACCTCCCGCTGCCCTCATCCTCCGATTTCAATATCGGAGTCCTCACGACGTGTCTCCTCATCGATGGGGACGTGCCTTCATCCACAAAGTGCTCCACAAAAGTTGGGCCCACCCGATATAGAGCCCTAGCATTTTCACCGAAGGGGTAGTCTAAGTCGAGCCGCCACACCATCCTCTGCCAGCTGGGCTCGCCTATGCGCAGCTGGAGCATCTTGTCTCGAACATGCGGGCCATGTAATCGATCATCCAGAGCATGTCGTCGCTAGTGTAAGAACCGGCCCGTGAGGTTTTGGGTTCCTGGTCTTTGTGACGTCCACGGCACGCCTATCCATACCCGGATGTAATCCAGGCCTCTTCTCAATATCCAGGCCCCTCAGTAACGTGGTCGCCAGTCACCAAACTCCTTACCTCGTGCCCTTGATGCACCGGGCTTTCATGGCGGATATGATCACCGCCCCAACATGATTTCAAGCCCTTCATCAAGGCATAGACCAAGCACACGATCCCGAGTGACATCCGTCATGTGCACCCCCAATCAGCAGGAACAAATAATTTAAGCCAGATCCCCGCTTCCCTGCTCATATGTGAGTAGGGCAATAAGTTCATGGTAGCTCCTCTCCTTATGCCTGCTCCAACGTGCTGAAATGAACGGGCTCCACACAAGGTGCATCTGATCTGCATATGGTGAGTGATGTTCACTGCCTACATGGGCGTCTCGTGTTCCGCGCCCCCAAGATGGCATTCGTGATGGAGCTCAAGAGTGACAATTTAACCCCTTATTTTGACGGTGTGACTGCGGAGCGTCGGGTTCCAATTTGCAGAACTCCCGAATCAAGTGCAGACACCCTGGGCTCTTTGAAAATGAAGCTCAGCCCAGCAGTGTCAATCCCGTGGACAATTCGAGGGAAATCCCCGTGCCAAAGGCTCCCCTTGCAATGCCTCGGGAAGTACTTGTTCTCCTTATGCTTTGTGTACTACTTTCCTTTCGTTCGTCACCCATCGGGTTCCGTATTGGCGGCATTGGCCGCGCGGAACAACTGGTGCTGCTGGGACTGCCGCTCCCAATCTAATTCTTTTCCTTCCTACGCCCGATGTAGATGCGCCCTTCCCTTTGTCTTGCTTGCTTGCCATTGTTCCTGCCAAGCCCAAGCGTACACCCCAATGTTCGCAAATTAAAAATTAGCATCGACTAAGTTTGGGTTACGCTAGGCCACCCCCCACTTAGTCTTCAGCTCACAATCACAACATTACGGCAAGACAATCCTCTTTTTCCAATTTACATAACAAAAACAAGCAACAACAAATAAAATGCCTCGTGCATTCGTAGAATTCAACGGTATAAATTCTATGTACTACTCGTACTTCATACAGCTAATCACACATATTACCATCGATAACATTTCATCACATAGCACTTAACGAAAATTTCTATCAACACAAACCTATACAATTCACCAATTTCATGCATATCACAATTTCATTATCCCGAAAATCCATCGCTCCTTTGGCATATTAACGTTAAGCACAACACAACTCACCTCACCCAACATGCACAACCCAACAAGAATTTCACATTTCAACTCAATTTTAACTTCTTCATATTCAAATTCAAACCCTAGCTACAATTTTACAAAATTCGCAAGCATGTATATATCAAGTGTTCATACAATCACAATGATATTACGAACATCAATCAACAACAATAACTTAAATGAATTTAAGCTCAATTTTCTACTTAGGGCAAGGTTTACTCACATCACATGTTCAAAATTGAAAAATTCGACAAGAATTGAGATAGAGTTGAAGAACATACCTTGAACTCGATAAAATCGAAGAAAACTTGAAGAAAATGTGTGCCTAGTCCGGTGTCACGTTGACGAAGGAAGTTGATTTGGGGTGTTTGTCACGGAGGAGAGTGGGAAAATAAGGCAAAATCGGGTTAAAAGGTGGAGCTACGGTCACCCGCGACCCGGTGTGACCCGACGAAATAACACACCGTGTCACGGAGGGTAACGCGGAGCACTCCTCTGTGACACAGAGCTATCAAGGTGGGTGTTCTGAAATTTTAAAATTCCAGATTTACACCTCAACGTGTCATGGAGGGTAACGCGGAGTCCCTCCGTGACACGCGAGCCACGCGTAGGCTCACCGTTGCTTGCCACTTCTAATTTTTTTTTTCACCTCGATTTTTTTTCCTTTGTGATTCCTTACATTTTTGCCCTCCGTTCCACCTGAAATCATCTCACTACAAGCAATTGG
The DNA here is from genome assembly GCA_018107945.1 of Datura stramonium. Taxonomy (NCBI): domain Eukaryota; kingdom Viridiplantae; phylum Streptophyta; class Magnoliopsida; order Solanales; family Solanaceae; genus Datura; species Datura stramonium. The sequence continues at coordinate 36,236 of JACEIK010008261.1, forward strand.
TTAATTCATAGGTTTCAACACACAATTTTTTTTCATTTATTTATTTATTTATTTATTTATTTATTTTTTCAATTATTTCTCACAAGCATTACATTCACCAAAATCATTAAGCATAAGAATTTTAAAATTTTCCCAAGCCTCAACTTAACATTTAACGAGGGTGAGGAATACTCCTGAGGCCTTTAGGCCTAGCTAATCAGCATGCTTTCGTTCAACTTTGCACAAGTGGGTGTTCCACCCACACTTTTTCTTCCATGCTTGTTAGCTTCCTCCTCCAGTCTGTACTGCATTTCCTCCATCTCGTAGTTTAACTTTCCACCAAAACAACAAAAAGATGAAAAATAAATAAAATCAAATCTAATGCAAGAAATTAAAATGGACCCAGGTACCCTTAAGTTGCCTCCCAAGCAGCGCCTAATTTTACGTCGCGGCACGACATATTACATTGCACCGCTTTTCCCCCACCTTGAGGATACGAAGGAATCTCACCCAATTTCTTCTCTAATTTCCTTTTATGTTCTAGGGGTGGTAGAAAAAATTGTAGACCAAGCAGTAGATGTTGTCTTTTGAACTTATTGGCCCTCAAGTAAGCGAAGTCATTTTGTCTTTCTGAGTTAGCAAATTTCAAAATATATTGTGGCTTGGTCCTCCTCTAGAATTTCTCTATAAGCTTGGAAGACTCCATTTTGCGCTTGATGACCCAAACTAAGGTCGAAATGCCAGAGAACTGTTGCACTCGATTTAAACTGCAATGATGACTTCTATTTGTATATTACTTTCCCATCAATATCGTCTTCTATTACGATAATGTAAATACCATCCGCTGCAAAGGCTGACTTCTATAGGTAGGATGATTGGGACAACAAAGAGATTCTAATTTTCGGGCCTATCCAAAAATGCACCCTTTCTTCCTCTTGTAGTTCCTCTTGAATATCACCTACTACTGTTACCTGCAATTTACTCAAGCCTCGCCTTAGCAATCATCTCCGTGAATTTAACGCTCATCCTTTCTAGAGCCTCTGCATTCTCCTCTTGCTGAACTCTCAATGTTACCATCGCCTCCCTTCATTGCTTCGATTGCCTGCTGAGTTGTTTCAGCATGTCTTCTATTCGGAGCTATGTCCCAAGTCCTCATTTTCAGCATGCCTATATTTAGAAAAAACACAGAAGGATCATAGTAGGGCTCGGGGAAGGAGAGTATGCATTCGGACAGCCATCCCAATGGCCATCTTGACCACCACATATGTTGCCCGTGTTACAAGCATACAAGTGGGGTCCTCTGAAATTCATACAAGATTCGCCAAAATATGAGTATCCACCATTTAAACCATTTGTATTCCACTATGTCATGTCAAGAAGGGTATCCGAAAAAAATCAAAAAGAATTAAAACAAACACTAACACCAAGTTGCCGCACTTTTATAGAAATCGTAAACTAACCTTAAGAAACAAGTTTTACCAATTGCCAGTCCCCGGCAACGGCCCCAAAACTTGTTCGTCCGTTTGGATGACTACACGCAAGTGCACGTGGTCGAACAAGTAGTAAAATGGCTCAAGTAAGCTAAGTATCGTTCCCACTGTGGACCGGACTACGGTATCAATCTAATCATGTCAATAAACTATAACTCTAAAATGCAGACAACAGTGTGAAGAAGAGTTTGATATTTTGTTTCCTAATTTGTACTGAGTCTAAAACGAGTATACAATTTGACTTGAACTATAAGTATGAGCATGCTGGAGGCTAAAACGAACATGTAGAGAAATAAATTATCAATACAATTTGATTAATCTTTCCTCCGGTTGATAGTCGAGAATTATTGCCTATGGATTAGTATTTAACCCAACTTAAGAATCATGAACCTTCCACCTACATTTCTGTGATAAAAGGAAATTCATGTTCTAGCCATACAAAATCGATTCCGTAATTGACTAATACGACTTTCAGGTATCTTTCTATCCTAAAGGTAAATCACCCCCAATTTTCCCAAACTAAGTAAAAGATCATATCCTATAAATTCACAACTTTCCAATTTCTTTCTCTCAAGTGAAACTGACTTTTTAGATGTACATTATCATTGGCCACACATTAATGCAAAGTAAGAACAAGAATTAATAGAACAACCATGGAAGAAAAGATGGAAAACCAAGTGATCAGTAATTACATTTCACTACAAATGTTCTTAACCTCAGCAAGAAGTGAATTTAGCCACTCATTTGTGGATTAAACATCATCAAATGAGTGTAAATCATACAAACAATTGAAAGAAAGGAGAAAGAGATAGAGAAAACCCTAAGATTTTCGTCCCCTCAACTGTCTGTAACCCACGTTCTTGCTCCACCAAGTCAGAATAATTGTACCGAACCTAAGTGTTCTATTTATACTAGTGGGAATTTTTCCCAGAATAACAAGCAACGTGTCACGGAGTGCATCGTGGAGCACGCCCGTGACACAAAGACGAACGCAACCTCACCGAATCCACCTCCGTATCTATGCCTAACGTGTTACGGCGTGCAACGCGGCTTGGCCAACGTGCCACGGCTCCAACGCGCACCTTCACTGGAATTCCAAGTTCCAGGTAATTAGGTCCAACGCCACGGAGGCAACGCGACCTCCTCTCGAAATTGGACAACTTTTATCCGGGCATCGCATCCGCGATGGCAAGGCGATACGGCTCCATCGCGGAGCCCCCTTAATTCATGCTTTCTTGGCCTTTCCCTGCTCGCTTCCGGTCCATTCCCGATTTCTCCCAACATGCATATTAGCTTCCTAAAATTGTCTTTTTCCCCGTCAAACAACACTAATCATGTTGGTTAGTATAAATTACCTTTAACTACAATTTTACATGAGAATGTACGAACATCGATGGATAAACAAGACGAAATGACGCATTTGAGTATCACTTGGGCATAAAAATCTGCCCAAGATTAGTGCCTGAGCTAGATTCCCTTGATCTGCCTCGGCCTCTCGTAGGATAGAGCCGAGCCTGCATGGCCGTGATGTCAGGCATGAGACCATACTAAAGATCTGTCTCCGTCGCCTCCCGATCACTCTAACTCCTGACTGGACAGTCTCTCATCAGGGACCTCCTGCTCGTGGATGTAACACGCATAAGAACCATACCCTACATTCCCCAAAGATGACGGCGACTATAAATAGGCAAAGTGGCATGGCAGGCCCACTCGCCCGACCCCCTGGCTGTTGCAGCCCGATGGTCGAGTACTTCCCCGGTCTTGACTGCCCTCGATGGCCTGATCTACTACCCTACTACTGCTGGGTGGATGTGAGGGTTTGGGTGGCCTGGCCTGATGAAGCCGTGGCCTGGGTCCACCCTGGAAATTCCTGCTCATCACTCGGTCTAGCCCCGCGGCATTGCTCCTCTATTCATTCTTTCTATCTTTGTCAGCCGTCTAATTCCCTCAATGTTTTGAGCAAATTACTGAACATAGGAAATATCCACATCCTCTTGTAGAGTAGGTGTGATACAAGTCTCTACATATTTTGGATTCAGCTCCTTGTAAACCCCAAAACTTAGCCGGTATAGGGTATCTACAAAGCCCTGCATATCGGGCCAGGAATCAAAATTCATAGCATACTCCCGAAAACTTATCGAGCCCTGTTCCAGATGCAAAAACTGATCTACCCGGGCCTGTCAGATCAACCACGGCAAATAATGATCCAAGAAAGCCTCTGAAAAGCGGGACCAAATTAGAGGGGGAACATCTCTACCCTGACCTTTCGCAACTCGTACTACAATTATTGTTATATTCCATAGGGCGAAATACCACTAACTCAACTGATTTTGTAGGTGCAGCATGCATTACTCTAAAGATCTATTGTAGCTGGTCCAAAAGTCATGAGATCCTCTCTGCGGTCTATCCCTATAAACTACGGGGGACTCGGAGCAAGGAACTCTCGAACCCTCGAACTACCTGGTCCTCCCGAAGACTCCGCAACTACCGACGCCACTGGCTGTCGCTGTGTGGCCATCATCTGAGCTATCATTAAAACAACACTCCAAACCTTCTTATCTGATGGAATTGGTATAGAGATTGTTGGAGGTGGTGCCACACATCTGTGCCTCCGATGGCCTCAAGGCAGGAGAGGCTGGGAGACTGAGATGTAGCTCATTTCAGATTGCCATCCTGACTAAGGCACCTTGTCGGGTGCCTTCTCCTACTTCAACATCTACCTCTTACCGGTGATCTGTCACGCGTCCGTCATTTCCAGAAAAGCAATTATGCAAGCATAGGGACTCATCCCTATACAGCACAACTCTATAGCACGATTGGAAGAGAAGGAAGAGTAACCATCCTTACATGCCTCTAACCTCCTCGTCTATTGTATGTGTGTAAAACATATCCTAGAAAGATTCTACTTGGCACGGTTTACTCTAGATACGACTCGCTTTGATACCAAGTTTGTCAAGCACCTCAATTGGGAGGCATGATCGCACCCGGTGCCCTACTAGGGTCCAACTAGCTTGACTCGAGCTGAAGCACCTCTATTGCATAACTAACACTAAATCTAAAATCAAGAAACCAACGTGGCCTCTCATCTCGGCCGTGTAAACACATCCTCGGCCGACAAGGTCTTATAGACACTAAGAAAGAAAATGTATACCAAGAAACAGATAATAATAGTGGAATCTTATGCAAATTCAACAAGACCACCATGATATCTAGTAATGATTGTGGTAAGTAAATCCACAGAAACTAAGTTGTAATGACACAGTTACTAACTAACAGCTAAACAAGGCCTCACAAGACAACACGCAAGATAAACACATATGGGCCCCATACGACCATCAACACCAACCAAAGGAAATTAGAAACAGCTCCAGTTTCAGAGTGATATATATTAATACATGTGTCCCACCTACCCATAAACCGTACACACAAAAAAAATTCAACCTTCTAACCGAAAGCTCCGGAGGAAAGGAGCGATCGTACCGCGACCTGGATGAAACTAGAAGGACTCCGATCCGAGTCTAGTCACACTACAGGAGGTGTAATGCAATACTTTAAGGGCGTTAGTATACTGAGGAAATCAATATGTAAGGCAGTAATCGAAAATGATTGAATGAAATGAATGAAACTGAAACTAATTGAAAGAAAGGATAGAAAATACCACCCGTATAGATAACTTCTACCGTCTAATCTATTAGTAACTAATACAACAAGAACCTTACTTCTAGCTCCCTATAAGACGAAAGGTATAGCAAGCACAAAATGACATCATCCAGGCCCCCATAAGCCCTGGTGAGTACACTTCAATCTATATACGCCTAACGAGGTCATACTGTGTCATCTATACTATAGTTGACCTACCATCCCTTGGGTCCGCAACCGAGCCCGCTCGGCTCCCTAATCTATAGATGTGTCTGAGTCCAAGTGGGACTTGATATTTGATATCTCAATTCGGGGCACCAGGCTCGATAGGGGTGTAAGGTAGAGTCGATCGGCATAACAAAGAGTCCAGCCATGGAATGACTGTATAAGGACCTGACCCATCTTCGCCCCTTGCGGATGGCATATCAAGCCCGTTGGAAGGACAAGTATCTCGCCCCGTAGAGCGTCGACACGCCTAGTAACCCCGGGTTGGTCGTGGAAGGCTATGAAGGCGACCAATCCCTAACCACATATCACTGACTACAGCTAATAACAACTATCCATATTGGCCATGCTTCTGATCTTCATACTGGGATTCAGATCGAGTTATAATACTAAAGGGAAATCCACCTGTCAGCTGCATATTTTCCTTAACATACCGGATCGTTTACTGATTAATGGTGAGTTTCAATCCATATTCAACAGTTTATTCACGTACTGTATTAATGGAAGAATAAGGCTAGTTTCTGCAAGTACTAAATTTAGCAAAAATTATAACTTTCTATATAAATAATATTAACTATACTTTGAATTAGCAAAACACAATCGAAAACGAGAATTTCTAAAGTTCATAAGGGAGAAATGCTTACTAAAGCTGTGTGATTGTATAGAAATTAGTTTGGAGCAATTCACAACTTGGCGGGGCTATGATTTGCCCGACGAATTCTCGCGAAAATAACACTGTAGAAAATTTTCCCTAACGCGTTTAAACTTGGATACTCAAAGTTAATTTGAATTCGGATTGTGTTTTGGTAGTGTAATCGGACAAAAAAACATTGAAAACCACAAAATCTACTCTCTCCGGGACGAAGGGGAAATATTGAAATGAACATGGAATTAAAAGGAGGGGTTTTATATGTGTGGTCGGTTGGCAGGCGGCACTTCATGCTACCATATCAGCTGTCTCCCGCCGCACTGTTCCTTAAGGCTAAGAATGCTACCGCGTGCCGTTTCGGCGCCAGTAGGCCTGGCGCGCCGTGCTAACCAGTGCGCTGCTGGTCATGATCTTCCGAGCTCCTATATGCCTGCAGTCCTATCCACGCTTATTTCCGAGGCTTTTCCCGTGCACGACAAGCCTTTCTGATCACCACCAAACACATGCGTTCCTATTAAACGTTAACATTTTTACGGAGTGTAAGATAAATGGATTTTGCAATCCAACATATGGAATGCCCATAGATTAATAAGACTTCGCCAAAAATGTCACTTACAATCCGTAGAGGAGTTTATAAAATCAATCACAAGTCGCATATGACTTACTTTCAAACTTATTCATCCTTATCAAAATCACTTATGAACCTATACACCTCGTACGCTGATAATATGTTCTGTATAAGAGTCATAATTGGTAATAATGAATCTTTCAAATTTCTCTCCACTACGCTCCATGCTTACAATCCACAAAATGGAATTGCAAATTTGTTTGTTGGGACCGTAAGTGGTTTAGAGAATTTCCTATAATGTTCGGTTGGTCACACTTCCACTTACGGGCGTAAATGTATGTGGGCTCAGAAGTTGAATGTTATTGTTTTTTCCTTTTTCTGCACTTGATCTCTTCCATAAGGTCTAGAAGTAAATTTTTCTCCCTATCCCTCGACTTACATGTACTTTTCCTAACCCTAATTCCCGAGTTCAAATCGATATCACACACCCATTAATTCTACTACTTGATTTCCTCCCAAGAAACGCTTGATTTAACATCATGGCACGATGTAGATACTACACATAATGCAGATCTCATGGGTTTCCTTATTAGAAGCGTTTATTTTGTTATAACACACAATAAAAATACCTTTGGTACTCTAATTAACCAAAGGCCGGTGTCCTTAAGATGAAACTATTCCACCAGCTTGTTCTCCCCATAGTTATTGATATGACGTTTCACCCTTTTTGGGGCCATTTTACTTTGAATGTACACACCTATCTTCAAACTCTAGTTCAAAGAACACCATATGAGGAAACATTCACCACTTGAATGGTCCCAACCATTAGAAGTCTTCACTTTCAAGGAAGAAATTTAAGTCTCGAGTTAAAGAGTAATACCTGATCAGATGGATAGAACCCTCATCGCTGTATCATCTTGTCCTGCATCTGCTTTATCCTGTCCTTGTACACAGTTGTGCTTTCATAGTCTTGGAAATGGAATTTATCCATCTCATTCAATTAATTCAGACTCAAGTTTGCAGCTGACCAATCCATGTTTAGCTTCTTCAAGGCCCATATAGCCTTATGCTCATGTTCTACTACAAGGTGGCAGCATGCCTTGCCAAAACTAAATGGTACGGGAGATCTATTAGGGTTTTGTAAGCAGCCCTATATGCCTACAAAGCAGCATTATATAGCTTTTAGGACCAGTTAGTGTGGTTTGCATTCATTGTTTTAGCTAGTACGCAATTTATTTCTTTGTTAGAGACCTCAACTTTACCTCTTGTATGTAGAAGGTAGGGAGTTTTTCTACTTTGTTTTTTTACCCATATTTCAAGAGAAATCCTTCAAATACCTTGTTACAAAAGTGACAACCCATCACTGATTATGCATCATCGAGTGCCAAACCTAGAGAAAATGTTCTTTTTAGAAAAACAGTCACACTCTTAGTTTACTATTAGATACTGCCACAACTTCAACCCAGTTGGATATAATCCATTCCCACTAAGATATATGTCATCCCAAGAAATTGTAACACCTCAAACTCAGAGACGTGATAGATATCCATTGTCTCACTTGGACTGAGTGAACCCTACAACAATCTAATTTCAACGGGATATAACCGATGAGGTTTGGCATCACGACAACAATCTGAATCAAGGTACAATAGTCTATAATAGAAGTTGGCTCACCTACCAACCAATAGATAGATATGCAATCGATCGACAAGGATACAAAATGGAATGGCTAATATGTACAATAGACATCTAGGCCTACAATAACAACAAGACAACCACAACAATGTCTACGAGCCTCTATGAATAAAACCGTAATCAAATAATCACACGTGACCCTGGAATAACCCATTACCATACATCTCGGAAAACTATGGAAGACTTGGAGCTACCAACTCTAAGTAGAACTCCACTCTATGAACATGAACTCGATCTACCTACCGATCAACACCTAGGCATAAAAGCAAACGCCCTAACTAGGGCGTCAGTATGAAAATGTACCAAGTATGTAAGGCGAAATGGACAATATGATACAGATTTCAGATCCACAAGTATGCAAGGCAATAACAAGAAATCCAATGGATATTAACAATAAGGAAATTAGAAATCAATTAAGGAAAATAGAGCTATTAGGGCCCCTAAGCCTGGAAAGTCCAAAGAAACAACACCTAAATGATATAACTCACCAATCACCACCTGCACCATAATAGTATCCACTCGACTATCTTACCTAGCCCAACTCTAGGCCCTTTCAACAAACACGACCACCACCGCTCACGTATGCAATGCACAACTATATAGAATAATTCAGTTTAACCAACACAATTCATACAATAATCAATAACAACACCATAACTTATATCCACCTTGCTAGGGTAAACACCTCACGTCTTATAGGTCTAATGGCATGTACAAGATAAGCACACTAGAAAAATCATCAACAACCATTGTAATAACCCGAAAGGTGCCTTAGATCAAACCTAAGACTTTTAGCAGGAAATGGCACCAGAGTGACAAAAATGACTCCAAGGAATGAGTTATTGTGAGGAACAACGACCCATTATGTGCCTCATTTTAAACCCCGCTTAAAGCTTCCTAGAAACAATGAGTCAAGTGATGACTCGTTGTTCATGTAATGGGTCATCCTAAGGGGTCATTAAGTGGAGTTCAAAAAGGGGTCAAATTCAATTCGAGAAAATGGAAGTGATAACACGACATGTTGTATCATGTAACAACCTATGGAATTGATCTCTTGGAAGGATTTCGTGACTAGTACACCTTGTGATGTTGGTGACAATGAGAGAAGTGATGAGTCATTTTATACAACACTACTCTCTAGCCATTGGTTGGGGAAATAGAAAAGTAACAAAAGTATTCTAGAAACATCAAGAGGGATCCAACGAAGCCTGTCAAAGCTCCACAATGACTCATTGGATAGGTCGTTGCAAACCCGACGGTCAGGTTTTTAATCAATTACCTAGGGGTGTTTAGGTGAAATCCTAAGCTTCTAACTCCTAAATTAAGTTGTTTTAAGCCTCCTAAAAGGGTGTTTTAAGGGTTTTAACTATCCTAAACCCTTATTTTACTCCTAACACTCCAATTGAAAGATAAACTCTCTCAAGAACAAGGGTAGGGTTCTTCATCCTTCCCTTCCTACTCCTCTTAGGCCTTCAAGACAAGGTATGTATGGTTATGAATGGGAGAAATCCTTCCAACCTCATGCCCAATTTAATCCTAATTCTACGGTTTAAAATCTCTAAGTGTGTCATGTTGAGATTCTAGGACTTTACCTAATTAGATGAAATCTTCCATGCTATCTTTATGGGTTCAATTCTCTTAAGTTTTGATTAATTATTTATGGATTTAGGGCAGATTTGACTATCTAATTTAGTTTCTAATTCATGATTTCATGTTTAGGAAGATTATTCACTATTATGCAAGATTTATCGATTTCAAGCTTATGAGCCCATAATTTCAAGTATGATGAACTATCAAGTATGCATGAATATTTATGAAATCCATAACTTATGATTCAATGATTTTGAAGTTATGAAGCTCTATCTAAGCATGTATTATTTCATTAAATTCAAGTTCAAGTATCATGTCCAACTCTATGACATCCTTTCATGAATATTTCATACATGTTAAATATGATTATGATTATGATTATGATTTCATGTTTCTTCTAGCCCATGAAAGTTCAAGTGTATTTTCACTATATGATTATGAGTCATGTGCATATTTTTGGGTGTCGTGTGTAGCATCGAATAGGCTAGGGTTTCGTGAAAACCCCAAATAAAACAACATTCACCTATAGGTAATATTGATGTTAAAACCCTAAGGGGCTCAACTGATATCACGTCATAATCATTCCTTGTTTTCACAAGTTTGGGAGGGCTCGGGCTACCTGAGCTGAGACGTTAGGGAATCATGTAAGCTGTATCATAATGGTGTCGGTTAGATCTAAGTCTCCCATTGTTACCATGTTTTCGCTACTTGTGTTCATGTCTTATGATAAAATGTTTAATAACATATTTGACCCATTGATTAATATATGAGTTTTCACTTATGATTTCAAGTATAGCATGCTATATGATTTTTATTTCTAAACCTTGGGTCATTATGTTTAGCTTCTGATGAATAGCTCAAGATTATGCTTATCAGAATATGGCTTTGAGATACAGCTTCTTACTCTCATGTTTTATCCTGCGTTATATTCACGATTTCAAACTATTGTTTCACTAGCATGTTTTATTTTCTCGACATACTCAGTACATTCAAAGTACTAACTACCTTATTATTAGACGATATAGCATAGAATATGCTACGCAATTGAATGTACCGAGTTTGTAAGGTAAGTAAAACATGCTAGTAAAACATTAATATGAAAGCATGAGTATAGATCGATAAAGATCATGAGAGTAAGGAAAACGTGCTAAAAATCATATATATGAAATATACATATTCATAAGGTACTTATTGTATGTTGGAACATAATGACTCCAAGGTATAGGATGTAGATATCATATAACTTGTGTCGCTCAAAATCGTAAGTGAAAGCTTATAAACTGATCAATGGGTCAAATATGCTATAAAATATAGTATCATAAATTATGAACATGAGTAATCGAAAACAAGAGTGAACAAATGGGAGATTCTTATAAATCCATACCCTACATGAGAATACATGGAACTAACTCTGTAAATCCCTGGTTCGGAGGGTGTTCAAACCTTGTTAAGGGTAGAACTATGAAAAAGGCATGATATCACTTATGGGTGCCTATACGGGGATGAGAGACAATTTATGGAGGACCCCATCACCCGAGACTTGGGTGCTACTGGACCCCGGCCTACTCCTAAGCTGAATAGTTCTCCCAAAATGTATGCAGAGCTCATATCATAATCATGAAACATACTTTAAGTTGTCACGACCAGAACATGGGTCTAGATTGAGACACAGGAATAAGGACCCCGAGAGACCTAAGTCGAATTTACAGCATGAAACATACATCTAACTCAATCAATAAAAGCGTAAGATCAACATAATAAGCACAACAATAAGTCTAAAATAACTTGGAAATATGAACATACAAATACAAGTCTGAAGTTTAATACAATCTATGTCTGAAAAGCCTTGTTTTCTAATAAGTTGATGGACAAGACCCTAACTAACTCTCTATGTCTGAAACTGAAAATATAAAGATAATTGATAAGGAACGATCCTCGGGAGATGAGGACTCACCAACTAAGATCGGATGGTAACTCCGAAAAACTAGCTAGTGATGGGGTTGAGTCTGGATAACAAGCCTGTATCATAAAATGATACTGCATAACATATGTGGTCAGTACGTGGAATATACTGAGTATGCAAGATAAGTAAAATCACTTAATTAAGTAAAACCGATAAAAATGAATTTCATAAAACATAATCAAGATAAGGTTCTCGAGAGAAAGGCTTGCATGCTATTTTCTAAAATCATGATCTGAACATAACTGCATATTATAACTTATTGAATGACAAAGCTAAAAACTGATAATCATAAGTAAAACTGAACGTCAGTCAAACTTTAAAATATATATATATATTATATATATATATATATATCATACATTAACATATAAATATATCATGAAAGATAAGCATGCATAACTATAATCAGAAAATTTTGTTTTCCCGTTTCAACTCTCGTGTCTGATTTTAGGGTTTCGGGGACATTACAATATCTCTCCTTGGGAACATTCATCCACGAATTTTGGAAAACATAGAAGAAAAGCAAGTAGAAATGCAATCATCATATTCAAATACTAATCAATCAAGCTGAAAAAACCGACGGGATGAATGCATCCGAACTGAACTACATGGTTGAACTAAATTCATGAATCACACATACATACTTTGACATGAAAGAAACTGGGAAAATGAACTGAACATGAAACTGAATAGAGTTTTAGGGAAACAACTAATACCTCAAGCCAAATCGAACTAGAAGGAATACATGCGGGTATCTAGCCATCATGCTCCACTCTAAGCTTCCTAAAATGAGTTCTCAATAATCTGATTCCTTACATTAAACTTTGGACTGTTACTCCTTTTCTAGACTTTTTGAACTGATGATCCAGAAGATTTCTAATTTGGAACTTCTACTTGCAGGCTATTTTCAGATTGACATCATTTTAATTTCAAATAAATCTAGAGTTGACCACCAAAGCACTTTTATAGATATATGGAAATCGATGATTGAAGACTTTAGGTAACTTTAACTAGGCTACTCTTTCTAAATATGGGTTTTGGCTTGGAGAGGGGGCTGGAAACAGAATGGGGACTAGAGAGTTTCATTTTTTGAACTTATCAATTCTTCATGGAGACTCTTTCTGCTCACCCAGTAATCATCAATTTCAACTGTTCTCTTCTTACATCCAGATATGACTTTTGATCAATGGCATTGAGTTGTTTTTTTAACTTTCCTGAGAAGAACTTTTCTCAAGTGGTTTCGGTGGGAGATCCCACGACAGTGGCTTGAACACTTTCTGAATCATCCAAGAGTTGATCGTGCATCATCATGAGAGCTAAACAAAGCGATCTGAATAAGCAGCCAGAAGTAGGATGAGATGTAAACTTGTGCTGAGAGGTGTTGGACGATCCAATCACTTTGAAGTAATCGCACACACGCCTCAGCTATGTCCGAGTATGGAAGAGTCCGCTTCCGCCACTTACTGCTGGATGAAATGTTGTGTTAAGCTTGACTTTAGTACCAAGTCTTTGAAATGATCTACAAAACTAGAGGTAAACTCAGTAACTCTATTCAATATGATGGACAATGCACTCCATGCAACCGAAATAACTGATGTACAATTTCAGCTTAATCCTCTGCTGAATCAGTAGTTTTGACCGGTAGGAAGTGAGATGCTTTGGTCAATTATCCACTATCACCCAAATAGAGTCATATTGTCCACGAGTGCAAGGAAAACTCGTAATGAAATCCATATTTATCTCCTCCCACTTCCAAGTAGGAATAATGATATTCAAGCACACCTCCCGGTCTTTGATGCTCCACACCTGTTGACAGTTCGACAATTAGCCAAAAATTTTGTAATGTCCTTCTTCATGTCATTCAACCAATAGACTTCCTGTCACAACCCGAACGTGGAGAGGCTCCAGATCGTAACATGGGACAAGGAGCCCCGAGAGACCCCAAGGCGACCCATGGCATAAGCATACATCTAACTCAATCAGGAACTGAACAACCATCAATACATTGATAGAGGAACTCTAACTTAAATATAACATACAAATATAAAATCTAGAGCTGAATACATATATATGTCTGAATAGCCTCTAAACATGACGAGCTATATGCATCTCAACTAACTCAACAAAGCTGAAAACCGAAATACATAAAGAAAGATAGATAGTCCGGTCCCCAAGATGAGGACTCACTAATAATCAAGACGCTAACTCCGATGTACTATCTAAGAGCGAGGCTAAACCTGAGAGTCGTGTCCTGTATCAGCGAGACGATACAATATAGAAAGCATGTGGTTAGTACATGAAATCAATGAGTATGCAAGTTAAGTAAAACCGCTTAAAGTAAAATCTTTTAAGACACAATGCATTAATTAAACATAAACATCAGTAAACTGAGAATACGGCTTGCATGCATTCTTTTCGGGAAATCATGATCTTCTGCTAACATGACAATACATAACTTTATAACATCAAATTGACTCGAATGACTCAAAGATGAAATATGACATTTATAGAAAAGCTTAACATTGAGTCAAACCTTGTTTTTAGAACATGCATGTATAAAATATTTACCATGAGTAATGAATGTGCACATCTGAATCATATAGACAATGGGACACTCGTCACTTAAATGACATACCACAATAGAGTTTTACGTGGTCGTGACTATCACACTCAAGCGGGGCGTAGAGCCGTCCAAAATGTTGCCAGGACTAAGGACGCTACCATGGATATCAATATCAAGCTCATGGGCCATTAGGACCGGGATAGCTCACAAGGAGGTCCCACAATATAATAGTATCAACCTACATTGGCGCGTGCAGTTATGGGGCATAGGGCACTGACCCTTATCCCACTCAGTGCTAGACTTTCTCCCAAACATGCTATGCTCTACATCATATATAACGAAGCTAAAGATTATCTATTGACGTTCAATGATCAATATATCTCAAATATGAAATCATGCATATGAGAAGCTTTAGTTCAAAACATACCACAAGTTGTATACATCTTTGGAGCCTTTTCTCCAAATCTGTATGGTAAGCTATGCATAGAAAGAATTAACTCAAAACATACCACAAGCTAGAATATCAAATTTGGGAGTTCACCCAAAACAATGTGGTAAGCTGTTCGGGAAAATTATCATTTAAACTTAACATATGGGAATTGCCCAAAGCTTTATCATACTAGAAATACTCAATTCTCATAAAAACATAATTACAGACATGGGTAGCTTCAAATCATGATTTTCATCATACTATCTCATCATTATCACATTTAATTTACAAATCTCACTTTTTATGATCATATCATCAATGGGCTTCCACATTCATAAGAGTAGAAGTATAATTTTTGTTGAAATTATTATAAAATCAGCCCATGCCTAGAATTCGATAATAAAATATAATCAATTCATACCCATGTAAAGAAACTGAAGATTCATGCATTTGGGTAAAAACCTCATAGATTAGACTATAGGAAATTCTCATATTTGGATAGAAATTGGGCATGGGTATGGAAGACACCCACTCATAACCCTACATACCCGGGAAGGATTTATTCTACTACCTTCGATTGTCCAAGAAAGATTTGAATGAAAACCTTGAAGAATTTCTAGATCACCTCTTCAACCTCTCAAGATTGATGCATGGAAGGAATAACATAGAAAAGGTTTTCCCTCTTAAAACCCACTAAAACTAGCCTTAAAAGACGTAGTATAGGTTTTAGGAACTTAGAATCTATGAAAAGGCCCTACTAAATTGGCAGGGAATTAATGCCGTGGTCCTAACAGACACCCGATGAATCGTGGTCTAGGCAACGACTCGTCACTTTGCCTGCCGAAGTGCACCGCCTTGACTTGTCTCCCGGGCTCGTAATGGTTAACATGACGACTTGTTAGGTTGACCATGACTCGCTCACCAGTCATTAAGTACATCGCCTCATTCTTTAGGAATTTCTCATCTCGGCTGGAAACGGGGACCCCATGAATCGTGTGGCTGGCCGACCCCGACTCGTGGTCACAACCCGTGAAGTACACTCCGCTTCTTCCTTCTCTTTTCCTTCTCCTTCACCCCACAAATGACCTAACAACTGTGGTGGCTAAACACGAGCCGTTGCCACGCCCGTGGGGACCCTTTCTTCAAACTTCCCAACCTTCACCGCTCCTACGAGTCACCCGACGACTCGTGGGCTATCCTCATGAGTCATCTCACCACTCGCCTTGCGCCCGCAACATCAACTTTTACATTTTCCCCCCGTTTCAACTCGGGGTACGATCTTTGAGCTGGGTATATAATATCTCCCCTTGGGAACATTCATTCTCGAGTGTTGACACAAGCATAAAACAAAAATATGCAACTATTGATTATTTAGAATCAAAACCGACCGGAATGACTACCTCCGATTCAAAATATACAAATTTTGAACCGAATTCACAAATCACATACACACCCATATAAATAAAAGAAACTTATGTGCATGACTGAACATGAAACTAAATAAAGTTTTAGGTCAAAACTGATACCTCAAGTCATAATTGTGCCGATAGAGAATAAGTGTGGGTATTTAGCCATCATATACGCTTCAACTCCCACGTAGCTCTTTAAGAGTTTGATTCCTCCATAATACTTTAGTTGAAGCTACTTTGTTTCTTAACCTCGAACCTGTCGATCTAGTATTTCCAGCAGAACTTCCTAGCAGCTAAGGCTATCCTTACACCAACACTATCCACCGGAACTACTAAAGCTGGATCACCCTAACATTTCTTCAAAAGCTATACATGAAACATGATGCACGGAAGATAACTTCGAGAGCAAGTCCAACTCATACGCTACCTTTACCAACTCTTCATAATCCAAGAGGGGACCAACATAGCAGGGACTCGAGGTTTTTCTCCCAAACTGCATGAATCCCTTCATGGGAGATACTTTCAAAAATACCCACCGTCCACCTCAAACTCCAACTCTCTTCCCTCTCACATCAACATATGACTTTGATGACTTTGAGAAGTTTTCGACCTATCCTCATCAACCGAACCTTCACCATAGCCTCCTGAACCGAATTTGTCCCTTATCATAGTCAGCCTCTACCAACTCAAACTATCCTGACGTGAGATCTAAATCTCCACCTATAGAGAGCCTCGAACGGTGCCATATTTGGACGCCGATGAGCCCAAGTAAGTGTACGGGTCATACAAGTAATATAGTGGCTCTTTTTAAGAACCGGGATGTCGAACCCAAAAGGACTGGACTACGGGTAAAACCTTTTCAAGTGTTAATTTACTAAAACTCTAATAATGAAGACAACAGTGTAAAGAAAAGTTTTTGTATTTTGGAAACTATTTTTATGACAAAGTAAAATATCTATACAAGTGAGTCTGAACTATAGTAAGGAGCATGCTGAGGCTACAAAGAACATGTAAAGAAACTAATTATCGATGTACATGGTTTATCTTTTCTCCGGTTGCTAGTCGGAACTTATGCCTATGGATTAAAACCTCGTATTTAACCCAACTTAAGAATCATGAACCTTCCACCTACATTTTCGTGATAAGAAGAAATTCAAGTTCTAGCTATACAAAATCGATTCCACACATGACTAATATGACTTTCAGGTATATTTCTATCCTGAAGGTAAATCAATTCCCAATTTTCCCAAACAAAGAAAAGATCATATCCTATTAATTCACAACTTTCCAGTTTTTTTGCCCTCTCAGTGAAACTCGACTTTTGGATTTACATTAACATTGGCCAGATATTACCGTAGTAAGAACAAGAATTAAATAGAAAAACCATAGAAGAAAAGATGAAATAAACCAAGAATTCAACAATTACATTTCAATACAACAATTCATAACCTCAGCAAGAAAGAGAATTAGCCACTATATTGTGGATTGAACATCGTTAAATGAATGGAAATCATGCAAACAATTGAAAGGAAGAAGAAAGGGATAGAGAAAACCCTAAGAATTTTCGTCCTCAAACCGTCGTAACCCACGTTTGCTCCACCAAGTCGAATGTAAAAATAAACCTAAGTGTGCTATTTATAATAGTAGAAATTTTCCGGAATAAAAAGTAACGTGTCACGGAGTGCAACGCGAGCACGTCCCGTGACACGGCCTAAACGCGGGAGGCCTTCTCGAAATCGCCCCAAAATCGCCCCCGCAGCTAATTCTTGTCAAGCAGTGAAGTGGGCACGGGCGAAGTGTCATGTTGCACATGGCTGGTCGGTGAGCCACCGTGCCGTGGCACGTTGCCAATGCGGCAGTGGGGTTGCTCTGGCAGCCTGTCTGTCGCGGCACGTTGCCAACGCGCAGTGGCCGTTTTGGGCCTCCTCCTTGCCGATGTTTGCATGTTTATTCCGTCTCCAAGCCTCTACTTCACCAACTCATGAATTAGCTCCTCAAAAGTCATCAAAAACCTACAAAACAAAGCTAATCATGTTGGTTAGCAATTATCTTCACTTTTATATAAAATCACATGAAAATGTATCAAATAGCTTAGACAAATACGACTAATTTAAGAGAAGCGCATCACGGGACCTATGTTATTTCCCGTGATCACAAACCTCTTCATTACACTTAAAGTCTTGTTCATCCTCGAACAACCCTTTACATCTCATGTAATTGAAAACTCACATAACTAATCTAGCAAGATAATTCAAATTACGGCTATGATGATTACGTAAGATGTTGGAAAATAGAACATGCTCAATCCAAGTCCTCATATTCATCATGCCTATATTCAGCAAAAACAATGTATGATCATAGTAGGGGCTTGGGGATGGGAGTATGCATTCTGACAAACATCCCAATGGTCTTCTTGACCACCACATATGTTGCACGTGTTACAGTTGTTGCCACAAGTGGGTCCTTCGTAATTCAGACAAGACTTATCAAAGTAATAGTATCCACCATTTAACCCATTTATATTCCCAAGATGTCATGTCAAGAAGGGTATTCAAAAACAATCAAAATATTAAAAATAAAAAATAAAATAAAGAAAAAAGAAACACGTTGTCAACGCTATAGAATTCGTTAATTAACACTTGAGAAAATTTTACCGATTGCCAGTCACGCAAGCGGCGCCAAAATTTGATGAGCCCGCAAGTGTACGGGTCGCATAAGTAATATAGTGGCTCTTTTAAGGAACCGGAATGTCGAACCCAAAAGGATCCACTGACTACGGGGTAAACCTTTTCAAGTGTTAATTTACAAAAACTTAATAATGAAGACAACAGTGTAAAAAAGAATTTTTATTTTGGAAACTATTTTTATGACAAAGTAAAATATCTATACAAGTGAATCTAAACTATGAGTCAGACCATGCTGAGGCTACAAGAACATGTAAAGAAACTAATTATCGATACATGGCTTATCTTTTCTCCGGTTGCTAGCTCTAACTTATGCCTATGGATTAAAACTCTTATTTAACCCAACTTAAGCAACTGCGAACCTTCCACCTACATTTTCGTGATAAGAAGAAATTCAAGTTCCCAGCTATATGAAACCGACCCACATGACTAATACGACTTTCGTGTATATTTCTATCCTGGTAAATCAATTCCCAATTTTCCAAACTAGAAAAGATCATATCCTATTAATTCACAACTTTCCAGTTTCTTGCCCTCTCAGGTGAAACCGGACTTTTTGTATTTACATTAACATTGGCCAGATATTAACGTAGTAAGAACAAGAATTAAATAGAACAAACTATAGAAGAAAAGATGAAAGTAAAAACAGCAATTCAACAATTACATTTCAATACAACAATTCATAACCTCAGCAAGAAAGAGAATTAGCCACTCATTTGTGGATTGAACATCGTTAAATGAATGGAAATCATGCAAACAATTGAAAGGAAGAAGAAAGGGATAGAGAAAACCCTAAGAATTTTCGTCCTCAAAACTCAGCCAGAATCCACGTTCTTGCTCCACCAAGTCGAATATGTAAAATAAACCTAAGTGTGCTATTTAAGTAATAGTAGAAATTTGTCCTGAATAACAGCAACGTGTCACGGAGTGCAACGCGGACATTGCCTCCGTGACACGGCCCAAACGCGAGGCCTTCTGGAAATCGCCCCGAAAATCGGCCCCGCAGCACCTTGCCGCTGGTTGGTAGCTGCGGCACGCCGGCTGGGCAATGCACATGGCTGGTCGCGGGAGCCACCGTGGCACGCTGCCAACGCGGCAGTGGGTTGTCTTGGGCAGCCTGCCTGCCGTGGCACGTTGCCGACGCGCAGGTGGGCTGTTTTGGGCCTTGCCGATGTTTGCGTGTTTATTCCCGTCTCCAAGCCTCTACTTCACCAACTCATGAATTAGCTCAAAAGTCATCAAAACCTACAAAACAAAGCTAATCATGTTGGCTAGCACTATCTTCTACTTTTTATATAAAATCACATGAAAATGTATCAAATAGCTTTGACAACACGACTAATTTAAGTTATAAAGCATCACGGACCTATATTATTTCCCGTGATCGACGCTACAAAGGATAGTTGTTATTGTAAGAAACCTGATGTGGTAAGTGATCATCCCAACTACCTTTAAGTCCATCACACAAGCTCAAAATGTCTTCTAGAGTTTGAATTGTTCATTCTTCTTGGCAGTCCATTTATGGATGAAAGGCTGTGCTGAGCTTCACCTCGAGTCCTTAGCCCCTTTCCCCCCGAAAGACCGCCAAAACCGGGAGGTAAAAATGAGTAAATTCTGGCCTAAGATAATGGAAAAGGGCACTCCATGTAGCCGAACTAACTTCGGATATACAAATTTGGCATAATCATCCGATGAGTCTGCCGTTTTCACCGGTAGGAATGTGCAACCTTGGTCAATATGTCTACCACCACCCAAATAGAATCATAGTGTTGATGAGTACGAGGTAGGCTCGTAATGAAATCCATATTAATCTCTTCCCACTTCCAAGTAGGAATGCTAATATTCTAAAGTACTCCTCTCGACCTTGATGTTCAAATTTTACTTGCTGACAATTCGGCACTTGGCTATGAATTCTGCAATATCCTCTTCATGTCGTTCCACCAATATATTTCTCGTAGTTATGACATCTTGGTTGCACTGATGGGATAAATATCTGGATCCTTGAGCCTCATGATACATTCGACTCCTCAATCACACATTCGAATTTCTACACATAAGCGACCCTGGTACCGCAACACACCATCTCCCCTTGGGAGAAGACTTCCACCTTCTGACTTCGAACAGCTTCCTTCAAATTTATCAAAATGGGATCCTCATCTTGCCCACTGCCATCAAGCACCAAGGATGATTCTAATCCATTTTTCACAACAACACCGCCATCGGCCGAGTCCACCAGCCTAACTCCCAACCTTTCAAGTCGATGGACATCTTCACCAGCCCTCCTTCTCTCATCCACATGGGATACACACTCCATAAGGATCCTACTAAGTGCTCTTTCTACCACATTACTCTCCTGATGGTAAAGAACACTCATCATAGTCCTTGAGTAGTTCTAACCACCTCCTTTGTCGTAGATTTAGTTCCTTCTGCATGAACACATATTGCAAGATTAAGGTCCTTCTGCGTGAACAAATATTGCAAGCTCTTGTGGTGTACATGGACCCTATACAAATAATGTCTCCATATCTTCAATGAACACCACCGCGCCAATCTAAGATCATAGGTTGGGTAAGTCGCCTCATGTATTTTCAACTGCCTTGAACCATATGCTATCACTTTCCCATGCTACACCAATACACACTGAAACAAGCACCTGAACCTGCTAAACACTTGCTTGTGTGCCCTCAACCACACCTGTGACAAGCTAGGATGCTAGAATTTGCGAGTCTGCCGCTTCTACCCCTCGAGCCTCGATGCTCGCCCTCCGATCATGTATAGGCCTAAATGGAACACTCAAGGGTGATGAAGCTAGGTGGATTATCTCTGGTGAGTCTATTGTCGCCCACTCACCGGGACTCCTCAACTGAGAGAATCTGTGGTCCTAGGTCCTGGCCTTCTTGGCCTCCCCTCTCTCTCGAATGTGCCGCCCATCCGCCGGGGCGTACAACACCATGTGCGAGGAACGTCCATATCCTAGTGAAGCATGGCAATTTTGCTACCTTGTCCAAATAACTCGTTATCCCATGGATGAATCTACCACTCGCATCCTGATCGGCTAACAAATCTGGGGCATATTTGATAGGCGAGTGAACTCAAGGGCATACTATTGTACAGTCATTCTCCCTTGCTTCAAATTCATGAACACAGCTGTTTTCAACTCGCTCATCTCCCGAGGAAGAACCGGTCTAAAATGCAACCGAACTCTTATCATGACCGGACCTGCTCCTATGACCTATCCTTCCATTGGCGAAACCAGATATGCGCGACCCTTTTAGCTGATAAGAGGCAAACTCAGCGCACTCAACCCCATTCACCCCTCATAACCCGTGATTTTGACAATCTCATCAACAAACTCATGTGGGTCCTCATCCACCTGACCCAAGAAACCTGTAAGGTTCATCCTCAAGAAGTCTCCGACTCAAGCCGTCGCTGCATTGCCATTTTATGGAATATGCGCAATAGCCTACTTATTAACCTGAGCGGTCAAGGCCTCAAGCATCCAATAGCGGGCCCGAAACTCAAAGATAGTGGGGCGGCCGGGGCTCGTGCTTGAGGCCCTTCACCGGTGGGGCCGGGCTGATGCCTATAACTATTGTAACTTCATGGCCTTCATAAATCCCTCTATTCCTCCTTCCGTTCATTCTTCAAGGAGCCAAGTGATTCTACAATTGGGAATAGCATGATTAAAGGATAGAAAGACTTTTCATCGCAATGACATAGATCATGAAAGAAGGGAACATTTCCCTAAATGTCTCATAGCTCCTTCGCCATAAGTGTGGCGCACTTCACACCTATGAAAAAGACTCTACATAATGTGGCTTTCAGACACCCAGGATTACCTCAAACTTTTGGCTCGACATCAAGTTTGCCCCGACCCAATGGAGCTCCGAATCGTAACAGGGACAACGAGCCCCGAGAGACCCCAAGTCGACTCATGGCATAAGTATACATCTAACTCAATCAAGAACGAACAACCATCATAAATATCATAGAGGAAGTCTAGCTTAAATATAACATACGAATATAAAACTGAGCCGAATATATACATATGTCTGAAAACCTCTAAACTGACAACTTGATGGGACAAGACCCCACCAATCAACAACTGGAATCAAATACATAAAGAGATATAGGATAGTTCCGGTCCTGGAAGATGAGGACTTGTTAATAAGAAAGACGCTAACTCCGATGAACCTTCCAAGAGCTAGGCTGAACCTGGAGAGCTGTCCAAGATTTATGAGATGATAAGCAGCATGAAAGTATGCGGTCAGTATGTGGAATGTACCGAGTATGCAAGGTAAGTAAAACAGCTAAAGTAAGCAAAATCTTTTAAGACACAATGCATTAATTCAACATAAACACGCAAACCGAGAGGAGGGCTTGCATGCATACTTTCTTAAATCAACATCTTTCTAACATGACAATACATAACTTTATAACATCAAACTAACTCAAATGACTCAAAATTGAAATATGACATTTATAGAAAAGCCGAACATTGAGTCAAACCTTGCTTTTAGAATGCATGTATGTGACAACCATGAGTAATGAATATGTAAATCAATCATATAGACAATGCAAGTTTCATCACTTAACCGTCATACCACGATCTTACGTGGTCCCAACTATCACACTCAAGTGGGCAGAGCTATCAAAACATGCTAGGGCTAAGGGTCACTACCATGATATCGATATCAAGCTCATGGGCCATTAGGGCCAGGATAGCTCACAAGGGAGGTCCTAATAATTATAATAGTATCAACCTACGTTGGCGCGTGTAATTTTGGGGGTGATCGACCCTTAGCTCCTCGGCGCTAGACTCTTCTCCCAAAACATGAAATGCTCTACATCATATATAACGAAGCTCAACATCATCTATTGATAAAGCTCAATACTCAATACATCTCAAATACGAATCATGCATATGAGAAGCTTTAGCTTAAAACATACCACAAGCTGAATACATACTTGGGAGCCTTTGCTCCAAGTCCATGTGGTAAGCTTTTACAGGAAGAATTAACTGAAAACATACCACAATCTAGACTATCAAATTTGGAGTCTTCCTCCAAAACAATGTGGTAAGCTTAGTTCGAAAAAATTATCATTTAAACTTAACATATGGGCATTTCCCAAAGCTTTATCATACTAGAAATACTCAATCTGCATCAAAATATAATTAGAGACATGGGTGGCTTCAAATCTTCTTTTCATCATACTATCTCATTATTATCACATTTATTTCCACAAATCTCACTTTTCATGATCAAGAATCATAAATGGGTTTCCACATTCAGAAGACTAGAAATATAATTTTGTTGATATTATTATAAAATCCCATGCTTCACAATTCGATCAATAAAAACATAATCAATTCATACCTACAAAAAATCAAAGATTCATGCATTTGGGTAAAAACTCCATAACTAGATAATAGAAAATTCTCATATTTAGATAGAATAGCACAGGTGAAGAAGTCACCCACTCATAGCCCTACATACCGAGGTGTTGATTCTGCACACTTCTCTAACTGCCCAAGAATGTTTTGAATGAAAACCTTCAAGAATTACTCTAAATCACCTCTTCAAACTTTCAAGCTTGCATGCATGGAAGGAATAACATAGGATAGGTTTTCCCCTTCTTAAAACTCCACAAATGATCCTTAAATGATGTAGTATAGGCTTTGGGGAACTTAGGAACTATGAAAAGGACCTTACAAAATTCGTAGGGGAAATTAATTCCAGGTCCTAACTGACGACCTGACGACTTGTTCCAGGGCATTCGCAGCGTCACCCTTGCTCGTCAAGTGCACCGCCTTGCCTCGCCTCTTGGGCTCGTAGAAATTAACATGATGACTGCTAGGGGTGACCACAACTCGTGGTCACTACTCATTAAGTACACTACCTCATTCTCTGGAATTTATCATCTGGCTGGCATTGTGGGACCCTACAAATCATGGTGGCTAACCATGACTTGTGATCACCACTCGTGAAGTACAATTGCTTCTTCTTCTTCGCTCCCAACTACACGCAAGTACGTGGTCGTACAAGTAGTAAAGTGGTTTTATTTCATGCCAGGTATCGAATCCTGGCTGTGGACTGTAATATGGCAGTAACTTTCCTAATTGTTAGTAAACGATTTTGTTATGCAGGTAGACAACCAAAACAAATAATGCTTTTGAGTCAAGATTAATAGTTAATGTGAACCTAAGTGAATATTGTAAGTTAGAGTCTGAACAATAGCAATAACAAGCCGGGTTAAGGCAAACATGGATGTAATTATTAAAGTTCAGTCGATCTTCTCTTCGGTTGTTAGTCAAGAATTAATAACCCATGGATTGACCTTTTGACCTCACCACTAAAGGATCACGAGACTTACATTACACATTTCTGTGATGCAAAAACCTCACAAACAGCTATACATAACAAATTCCGTATAAATGACCAAATATGAAATTACATATATATTTCTATTCTGAACGTAAATCTTCCCTAATTCTCAACCAAGAAAAAAACATATTCCACCACTACATCTTATCCAATTAGTCTCCCTTTCGGAATTCAAATTGAATTCTAGAATATATACATTAAAATTGGCCAAAACATTAATGCAGAAAAGCAAGAGTTGGTAGAACAACCGTTAAAGAGAAGAGAAAACTCAAATAATCATTAATTACATTCTTCTGAAATTATCCTCAACCTTGTGCAAGAGGTGAACAGCCATTCATTTGCGGATTAAACATCTTCAAACAAGTAGAAATCATACAAGCAATTGGAATTAAAGAGGAAAAGGAAGAGAATTAACCCCGAATTCTTCTTCTCAACTGCCCGCTATCCACGTTCTTGCTCAAAATGTCAGATACTTTAAAATAAACCTAAGTGATATTTATACAAGTGAAAATTTTTCCGGAATAACTCGGAAACGTGGCACGTTGTACGGAGCATCAACCCGTGCCACGGTCTGCCGCTGAGCCTCACCGGAACTCAAACTTCCGTGCAATTGTCTTTAGCGTGGCACGGAGGTAAACGTGGAGCTTTAGGGCTCCGTGACACGGTGCCATCGCGCACCTCCACCGGAAATCAAGATAAAAATTCTTCTATGCATCGCTTCCGTAATGGTATTGACACGGCCTCCATCGCGGAGCACGAAACTTGGCCAATTTCCTGTCCACTTCCGCTTCTTGCTTCGAGTCCATTTCTACACTTCAACAACTTGTGCATTAGCTTCCAAAAAATTCCTTCTAGACTGCAAAACAATATTAATAATGTTGGTTAGTATAAACTAATATTTACATACAAATCACATGAGAATGTACACATAAAAGTGGATAAACAAGTAGAAATGAAGTATTAAAGTATCACTTGGCATGCAATTATGCCCAAGATCATCACCCCACACTTAAAACCTTGTCTGTCCTCAAACAAACCTTTCACATCTCATGCAATTGAAACTCACGCATAGCTAATTTGGCGAGACCATTCATGCTACTAGCTTATAAGGATTATTTTTGATAACAAATCATCAAGAGAGAATGCACGGTTTCATAAATGAAATGAAATACACCACATTAAGACCTCCTAACTCAAGAATCAACTCGATCTTGGAAAACTCATGCAAATCACATGATCAAGACATCCGACACGAATTTCAATATCTCGTCAAGCATGTACCCTCGCAACACAAGAGAGTTACCCCATGTTCACTCATAAATTTCCAAAGTACTACATGTAGGGGTATGTGAATAAGATTATGCTCTCTCTCCCAAAGAATTCACATGCATCATGTCGTGAACCATGTTTCTGCCCTCTAGTGTTTTACTCCACTAATTTGAGGATGCATGACGAAGATCACGTAGACTTAATGGGTTGTAATGGAGAACTAGTAAATACTGGGCTAACTAATAATAGTAACTAGCTTCCCCAAGGGATTTTAATACATCCCACATTCATTACGAACATTGCTTCTTCCTCCATCCTCTCACTCTTGAATTTTCTCTTTGTTTTTGTTCCCATTTCTTTAGGCACACTCAACTTACTAGAAAAGAGTATTTAAGCAACTTTTTCATTCATTGATTTTCTTACTCTCTACTAATAATTAATCAATTCCAAAAAGTGCACCTTGTCCTTTTCTTTAACTTTCACAACTTCCATTTTCCCTTCGCTTCAAGCTTCTCACCTCTTCACTCTTGAGAAAATTGTTTTCTTTTTTTCTTAAGATCTTAGGAGTTTTTGATCAAATTCACGGCTAATGAAAAAAGATTAATCTTGGGTTGTATCTATTAAAGAATAGGCTAAAGGCTCAATGGGGCTAACTAAGATTTAACATTCATGTGTGTGGTACGATAAGGGAGAAAATTTTGGTTCATTCAAAGAAATGCTCTACATCCTTTCCTACAATCCACATCCTTCATTTCGTTTAATATACACACCAGGCAAGTTCTAGACACTTCACAATAGCATGAATATTTGAAAACTCACACTACCGCACATGCTCAACTTAAGACATATTCACAGACTCTTCATTCGGCTAATTTACGTGAATTCAATAATTAAGCCTTGATCACACCGAGTCGAATTCTAGGGCCTAGGTATCTCAACATGTTTAACACATTTGCATGCTTCCGTACGAATCACACTTGTATCTTACAATCATGTTTAGCACATAACAAGAATGTCGAACCATTAATTAGCTACACGTTTGGAAAACAAACAAAAGAAAAAAAATCTAAACCTATCGACTAAATTTCCCTTAAGATGGTCGTCATCCATCCATCATAGGGAATAGTCTCTATCTAAGACGTCGGTTCAAGGGGACTATTCTCGGGAAAAGCACCGAAAACAAAAACCGAGAAACCCAAACAAAAATTCGATAGAAAAAAGTAAATGTAATAAAAAAAATTTACACATAACTTCCACAAGCAGCTTACTATTTATTACATCACCAGCTACCACAAATTCATCATCCACATAACATGAAACATAGAGTCACAGAGTAACAAATAGCACATCCACAAAAGCACAAACACAAACAGCCTTTCTACACTAGCACCTAACTACTCCCACCCCACACTGAATCGGAACACTTTCCCCAGTGTTCACATATCTACAATTAAAAATAAAGTTTGGGTGGTGTAACTCCCTGATCAATCAAAATAGTCAATCTCTTCATCAGGTGCCAGTGCCTCATCACCAAGGTCAGAATCGTCCCCGCCGTCCTCCTCTGACTCAATGTCTGAGTCCTCCTGGCGTGTTTCCTCATTAGTAGGGACGTTATCATCCACAGGCTCTACAAATGCGGGCTCAACTCTACATAAAGCTCGGGCATGCTCATTGAATGGATAATCCATGTCGAGCTGCCACAATTCATCCTCCGTAGCAGGCCTTCCACCAATGCGCAGTTACAACATCTGCATCCCATACATTCGGGCCATGTATTGATCATCCCGAGCATGTCGTTCGGCTAGTGTAAGCACAGGCCCATATGTAGTATCAGGTGCTTTG